>VXAD01002809.1:199400-258505 GCA_013399195.1 Dicrurus megarhynchus | reverse complement strand
CGGCGGTACCGGGATAGACGGGATAGCCGGGATAGCCGGGATAACCGGGACACCCCGCGGGCCCGCAGCCGGTGCCGATGCCGAGGAGCAGCTGACGGCGGCGGGGACGCGGAAATGGAGCCGCGGCCGGGCCGGGCCGTGCGAGCGCTGTGCGGCCTCTTCCTCCTCGTTCTCCTCCTCCTCCTGCTGCAGCATCCCGGCCGCGCCGAGCGGGCCCCCGGCTCCCACCTGGACGACTCGGCCATCGCAGGTGAGTCCCCGCCCGACACCCCCGGTGTTCCCCTGCCCGCCCCGCTGGGCTCGGGCGCGGCCCGGGAAGGGCCCTGCCAGCCCCCCCGCTCCCCGTTTTGGGGCCATTCCTCCGGGTTTCGGGCAAGAGCTGCAGTGATCCCCGGCTCGGCCCTGGTTCGGGGCCGCGCAGGGACCGAAATAACCCGTGTGTGTTATTGCAGCGAGCTCCGGCTGTTTGGGTCAAAAGTTTTAAATTTCAGCACATTTAGAATATTGCTCTCATTTTCGTTAAATCGCATCGACTGGGACCAGTTCGCGGGATTTAAGATTATTCGTGTTATTTTACTTCTTTACCGTCTGGTAATGAGAGTCTGGCAGGGACTTCGGGATCGTGCCGAAAATTCGGGTGTTTAGTTGTTTTTTAAGGACATTCCCGGGTGTGGGACCCCCGGACTTGTTTCCCCTCTGCTCCAGGGACGAACGCGTCCCACCTGAGGAGCACGGGCAGCGAAGCCCTAAGGCCCAGCCGCTCTGCTTCCCCCCATTTCCATCCCCTCCACCCCAAAACCCAACCCCCAGCCAAGAAGGCAGGAGAAGCCGAGCCCCCGGGACCCTGCGCATTGCCCCCCGGAGCCCGGCTGTGGCCGCCGCTGGGAGCCGGTGGCACCTCCGTGGGCTGTGTGTCCTTGTTACAGTGCCCGAGGTCAGCGCTGGAGCCGGTCCATAAATCCCGCTGTGAGCTTTAGGAGCGAGCCGGCACCCCCGGCCCGCAGCGGGGCCGTGTGCGGGGTGCGGCCCCGGAGGGGCACAGGGCCCCCGGAGCCGGGAGCAGCTCCCGGGAAGGGCAGTGCTGAGCCCCGCTTGCTGCTCCGCCCCTGGGACCCCCCGAGCCCCCCGGGCTGCGCCGGGGTCCCACCCGCACCGCGCCGTGCTCGAGGACAGGAAAAGAGCTGCCTTTGGGGCTGTGGGAGCGGGGCCGGGCTGCAGCTCAGGGGGATTTTGGGTGCCGGGGAAGGTGTGTGGATGGTGCTTGGGTGTTGGGTATTTGGATGGAAGGCGCCGCAGCGGCGTCCTGGGAAGGGATCGGCTTTTTGCACGGGGCTTGTTGGTGGGAACAGGGCAGGCAGCAGGCCCTGGGGCTGTGCGATCAGCAGAACCATCGGGAGCTCGGTGCGTGAGCCCTGGGCAGGGAGGTTGTTCCGTCCTGGCCAGGGATGGGTTCTGTGGCTCGCTGTTTTCCGTCTCCGGGAGAAGGGGCTCCTCATCCCCTTCCCTTGTGCTCCCAAACCCTCGGGCCAGTTCGCATCCAGTCTGCTCCACTAAGGAAACTGGATCTCTGCAGTCCTTGTGAAGCAAGGTTTGTGCCTCCAAGGAATTTCCAGCGGAGTTATTTTTGGAGGCCCTGCAGAAGTGTGGCAGCCTGGGTGATTCAGCTGCTGGCTTTGCTCTTGGCGGCGAGCGGAGGCAGCCCCGGCACCGGGCCGGGAGCAGCCGCAGGCCCTGGGCTCCCGTGAATTTCCCCCGGCACGGCTGTTCCTGCAGGACAAGTGCTTTGGGTCACTCTGGGCCATGTTTGGGTTACTGCTGGCTTCCCAAACCTGCAAGGGATTAAGAACTGGCTACAGGTTGGAGCCCCAAGCGTGCAGGAACGTGGTCAGGGAGGGATTTGTGTCCCCTGCTCCGTGTCCCTCCCCGGGCAGCCGGGCGGGTCGGGAGGGCTCCTCGCCCTCTCCCACCACAGCTCAGTGTGTCCTCTGAGGTCTCCTGGCCATTTGGTTTTGAGCTCTTTGAGCTGTTGCTCCCAGTTCACAGCAGGGAATGTCCTCAGCCGGCACAGGAGACACTTTTCCTGATGTTTTCCCTGGAAGCAGGAGGTGCCGGCTGTGTTGGCTGCTCGGTGTGAGGCAGAGGTGAGTGTTGGACGCCGTTTTGAAAGTGAAAGTGCTCGTTTTTGACACATTTTCCGAGGTGCAAAGGTGCTTTTTTTTATTCTTTAATGAGGATGGCAGGACTTTAATGATAGAATGTCAGCAGCGGGGAAGTTTATCAGGCGATGCAGGGAAGTGTTTGCAGAGAGCAGAAGCCTGAGCTGCAGCACTTCTCGGGCTGCTGCGATTCCTCTGCACACTCAGGGGATGCATCAGCAGGTTTTATAGAGGATTAGTGAATGATCCCTGTTCCTGGGATATTTTTTTTTAAGCAAGAGTTTGAGACGGGTGGGTTTATCCGTGCAGGAAAATCAGAGTTGGTGACTGAACCCCCAGGGAAAACCAGATTTTCTCCTGGCTTTGACTCACTCAGAGGCGAATTGAGGCCTTAATCTTTGATCTCTAATCTTTTCCTGCCGGGATCAGGTTGAAGCTTGGTTCCTCTCAGCAGCACAGGAGCCATTTCACGAGGAGTGGGGGGTTTGGAGCCCAGGCCAGGCAGAAGGGGCCCCTCGCAGCTCCCTGGCTGTGCCGTGAGCCCAGGTTTGGGACCGTGCCGGTGCCGCTGTCACAGGATGTGTGACCGGCCCCTCGTTATTGTTTGCACCCGCCCTGGTTATTTTTAGCCCGAATTTGTCAGGCTGCAGCCCGGCCCCGGGACCTTTTCACACCCCCTAAAAGGGGCAAACGAGGCTCCTCAGGAACAAATTGGACTTTCAGGGATTTTTTTTTTTCCCCTCCCTCTTTCTGCTCATTTGCTGTACTCTGGCTGTTGCCCCAATCAGCCAGGTCTTGGTCCATTTTCTGGTCCTTATCAGAACATCCTTCAGGGTTGTGGCCAATGTTTTACACAAGTTTTATGTGAGCCCTCAAAAATGTGACCCGTTGTTTGGGTCAAAAGTCTTAAATTTCATCTTTCTTAAAATACTAGCCTTGCTCAGTTGGCTCTTCCTCCTTAAATCACATCACCTGGAACCAGTCTGTGGGATTTAGGGTTGGTATTGTTATTTTAACTGTTTGCCCTCTGTGCAGCCCAGGTGGGCACTTTCAGGTGTGTTTGTGGGAGATCCAAGGAAAACTGACCGTGAAGAGGCAGGGATTTGGACGACTGGGGTTCATCCCTGCTTCCCTTCATGGTGACACCTTCCACCTACAGCTCCAGACCTGCCCCATCTCCCTGCAATAATACGGAAGTGGTGTGAGTCTGCATTGCCCTGAACCTTATTTCATTTTATATGGAATTCCTTCCTGTGGCCTGGCATCCACAGGGATGTGGGGCTGCGTCTCCACGTCTGGGGCCTCGTGTGGGTCCCCGTTCTGGAATCCTTGAGGCAAGTCAGGGATCATGGCATGGATCTTCCCTGTCTCTCTTCCCTGCAGCAGTTCCGAGATGGGCTCTGGATTGCTGGGATTGAAGTGTTTTTGGGTGATGTGGAGCTCGTGTGTCAGGGGCTGGCGAGGGCTGGACTCCGGTGCAGGGCTGGCACAGGTCAGCAGCTCCTCTTTCTCTTCCTTTCTCCTTCTCCTGCCCTGTCTCCTGCTTCCCTGTCTTGATTCCTTGATCACGACATTTCTTGAGTCATCTTTGCTCTTGTCTAACTGGTTTAAAAAACAAGTTAAAAAAATGTCCTGGTAGTGTCGGTGTCCAAAGCTGGAGAGCTGTGCCCAGGGCTATTTCTGTGTTTGCCTGGGATACCTTGAACCCCGCAAACATCCCGTGGGACAAAGGTCGGTGTGAGGAAAGGGGGCTGCAGCCACAGGCTTGTAACTGTCACTGATTAATTCCAGAGGGGGAGAACATGAATTTCTGTGTGAGGGGGCCGTGCCCAAGCCCTGGCTGTCCTTGCCATCACTGCAAGTTCATTGGAAGTGAATCCTTCACTGCAAAACCTCTGCCTTGGAAAGTGATGGGTTTGGACTTGAAACTTGCAGTGAAAGCTTTTGGCATCTGAGCAGGACATGGCCTCAGTGGAGCCTTTGGGAGCTCATCGATGGCTCATCCTGCAGGGTGGGAGCAGGGCCGGCTCTCCCTGACCTCCCCAGTTAAACCCTTGTGTCGCCGAGGGAGCGAAACGCGGCGTTGGTGCGGCGCCCTGGTGCTGCTGAGTGCGGCACTGGGAGCCACGTCCGGGCTCTGTCCCTTTGCCAGAGCCACTGATCCCATGGCTGCAGCGAGCAGGGTGCCCCAGGAGCTGCCTCTGGAGAGGCCTGGGCGGTTGGAGGCAGGAGGCCAGACAGGATCTGCGATGGTAATCGGGGTGCTGCGGATGGTTGCACTCGCTGAGCCGGGAGATCTCTTGCAGGATTCTGTGATCCGGCTGCTCTCTGACACTCGGTACCCTCCTGGTGCTGTGGGAGCAGAACCAGAGCAGGTTTTCATCCTGATATTGTTGTGCTGGAAACCTGCAGGCCCTGCCCTGGCCCCCAGCCGCCAGGAGGTGCCTGCCTGCTCCGAACACACCTGCCCTGGAGTAACTCCTGCAGCCCGTCCTTCCACGGGCCTGGCCGAGCTCACGGGACACAGTGACCTGCAGTGCTCTCCTTGCTTTCATAAAGTGCCTTTTAAAGGAGGTTTTGCTGTTAAATTAATTCCCTCGAGGGGTGCACGACCACTGGGCAGAAGTTGCAGCTGCAAGTAGCAGCTTTGGGTTGGGCAAGGGAGACAAGGCAGTTGTGAGAATACTTGGAAGACTCTGCCAGGAAATAGTCCATGTTCTTCCCCAGCTCGGTTGGAAGCCCCAGTGGATTGCACAGCCTTGTCTTCCTTCGGGAATGAAACTCATCTCGAGGAATTGCCATTCTGAGAGGTGGAAAAATTGTGTTTTGGCAGCAAACTGGCCTCATGTGGAGGAGGAGGAGGAGCAGCGGGGCCAGCTGGGCAGCACTGGGGCTGCTGGGGAGCTCCTGGCTCCCTCCAGCTCATTCCCTTCCCTGCTTGGCCCAGAAACTTGGAGTAATGCTCAGCTGGATCAGAGGATTCTAATTTAATTTCTTTTTAGGTTTATTTATTTCTTGCCTTGGAAAGCAGCTCTCTCCATGTCTCCTGTGCCCCTTGGGTGGTCCCTTCCCAGGGGAGCGGTGCAGGGGGAGCTGCTGGGACACTGCCGGGCCTGGAGGGAGCTGGGTCTCCTGCTCCAGACTGGCCTTTTGGGGTTGGCCTTGCCCATAGTGGGGCAGGGATGCACACATCCACGTGGGAAGCCCAAGGCAGCAATCCTTCTGTCCTTTCTGTCCTTTGCTCTCAGGAGGGGATGGAGCAGTAAATGTGTGAGGAAGGAGCCTCCTGACATCCCTTGCGCTGTGGCCGCACGGTCTGGGGTGCTTTGGTGGTCCTGGAGCAGAGCCTTATCCCAAAGGGAGCAAGAAGGAAAAGCACTTTGCTTTTCTCTGGCCTGCTCAGTTGGTGTTTGGCTCATGGCTGCCTGGGTGTGTTGGCACATCACAATTCCCTGTGAGAGCTCCCTCCTCCCCTGGGCAGGGGATGGAGGGATGGGTCAGTGTCTGGGGACGGTCATGGGGGGCTGAGTTACCCTCCAGTGAGGGGTAGTTCATGATTTGCCTGGGCTTTGGGGAGGGAAGGGACCTAAAAGGCTATCCTGGTATAATTCCACAGGGATTTAGCATTGGCAGGGGCTGCCCAGGGAGGTTTGGAGTGCCCATCCCTGGAGGTGTCCAAGGAAGGGCTGGAGGTGGCACTGAGTGCTCTGGGCTGGGGACAAGGTGGGCATCGGGCACAGCTTGGCCTCCATGGGCTGGGAGGGCTTTTCCAGCCTCAGGGCTCCTGGGATTCTGTGGTTTGTTAGTTAGAAATCCCTTTCTATGAGCAGCTGGTTGAAAAGCAGCACTTTTCCCTGAGGTTATCCCTCTCCTGCTGCTTGTCCCACTTGGAGACTGTGCCAATGGAGAAGGCGCTGGCAGTGGCTCGTGTCCCTGGTGGTTCCAAGCCCAGGGTCAGTGCCAGGCCTGGGCACCCTCTGGTACTGGACTGTGCCCAGCCTGGCATTCTGCTCCTCAGAGCCCTAATTTCACAAACTTATTAGTGTTAAGAAAGCTGTTTCCTTCAATAATTAGCTTTGCTTTAAATCCAGAGAGGGAGAAACAAACTCCTGAGCAGGCAGAGCAAGCGGGAGAGTTGCAGCTCTCACTGGGCAGCTCTGGGATTCCCACTGGAAAGGCCCTTTGGGACCTGGGGGTTCCTTTTCCCAGTGGTCCAGCTGTGTGGAGCCCTGCTGTGGGTAACTGGAGGGGCAGGAACATGCTGGAAAGGGGAGATGGGACCTTAACTGCTCTTGGATGAAGGTCTGGTCCCCTGCCCCCAGCTGGAGAAGGAGATTCCATCACCCCTCCTTGTGTCAGTCAAGTGCTACTGGGGAGAAATCCTTCCCTGGGAGGGTGGGCAGGCCCTGGCACAGGGTGCCCAGAGCAGCTGTGGCTGCCCCTGGATCCCTGGCAGTGCCCAAGGCCAGGCTGGACACTGGGGCTTGGAGCAGCCTGGGACAGTGGGAGGTGTCCCTGCCATGGCAGGGGTGGCACTGGGTGGGTTTTGAGGTCCCTCCAAGCTCAAACTAGTGTGGAAGGCTGTGAATAATGGGAGTTTGGGCTCTTTTCTGCCTTCTCCTGTTACCAGGTGCAGCCCTGGGCCCTGCTGCTTCTCCCTCCCGCCCTCCAGACTGTGTTTGCTGCTGGAATCTGGGGATGTTTCCCACAGAGGCAGCGCTGTCGTGCTGAGTTGTCTGCTCTGCTCCCATAGCTGATCCAAGCTGGGCTCTCTGGAACACTTTAATTTTCCCTCACCTTCGTTTCCCCAGCCCTTGCAGCCGTGCCTGATTAATTTTCTGGCACCTCCAGAGCTCCAGTTCAGCTTTAGGAGCTGGTGCTGGCAGGGACAGAGGACTCTTTAATTAAAGCCATTGCTCTGCCACTCCTGCAGCACATGGGAGCTTTGAGGAGCTCCTGCCTCACGCTGTGCCTGTGCCAGGGCTTCCCCACCTTCCCAGGGAACAATTCCTGCCCAATATCCCATCCATCCCTGCCCTCTGGCAGTGGGAAGCCATTCCCTGGGTCCTGTCCCTCCATGCCTTGTCCCCAGTTTCTCTCCAGCTCTCCTGGAGTCCCTTTAGGCCCTGCAAGGGGCTCTGAGGTCTCTGCAATAATCCTAATAATACAATTAATGATAAGGAATAATGGCAGTCCTGGCCGAAGTCCCTGGCTCTGCAATCAATGGAAAACCTTCAGAGGATCATAAGGAAGTCATTAGGGAGCCGTGCGTGGTTCTGTCCCTGGATTGTCCCTGGCTGCTTGTTTTCCCTCCATGAAATAGTACCGGGGTGCTTGTTTGTTTGGATTATGGACCTATTTTTAAGTAACCTATTTTTTCCACTTTGGAAAATGCATTAACTCACTGCGTGTCACGGACATCTGTGGAGCTTGACCACCTTTGGGAACCACCAAGTGCTCCTTGCAGTCTCTCACCAGCCCGAGTGGTTGCCTCTGGCATGTATAGATTTATATATATATATGTATCTACACCTTGCTGAGGTTTGCTGTGAGAGACATTTGTGGGACCCACAGAGGCAAATCCAGCACTTCCCTGGAAGTGCACTTTATCCCACCAAGGAGCTGTGCATGCTCTCAGTTCCACCATCCCTTCACCTCCTCCGGGATTTGGAAACTGCTGATCCCAGCAGCTCTCAGAAAGTGGAAGCAGCAGCAATGCAGTTGGAAACAGGGATGTTTGGTAACACACACACATGTTTTGCAGGGAAAGACACTATTTTTGTAGCCAAGTGTTTGTTTTTCCCTGAAGGACAGCGTTTTAAGGTCAGTTTAATTCTTCTCTGCAGGTTTGGAGCTCTGGTGCCGTAAATTCGGCTGTTCTGGGAGGATAAAAACACAATAAACAGGAGAACTTGAGGAATGTTCCTCTCCGAGTTACAAAGGAACAGCTTGCTGGTTGGAACAGCCTGCCCCTTCCCAGGCAAGGGAGGCTTTGGATTGCAGGGAAGGGAGGAATAATTCAGGATTAAAGCTGCTAAGCAATGTGTGTGTTTAGATCTGTAAGAGTGCCAGGACATAATTAATGGGTGAGTAAGCCAAAGGGAAAAAAAGTTATTTTTTAACTAGATAGAGATGGATGGAGGATAGAAACTCATTTTTGGGGGGAGAGAAATAATTCTGGAAGTATTCTGCTCCAAGCAGCTGCTGTTGTTAAGGGTGCCTGGGTGGGTTTGTTCCGGCTGCTTGGCAGTTGGAAGGCAAAAATCCGGGTTTGGCATCTCGTGCTGGCCTGGAGGCCTCGTGCTTGTCACGGAGCAGCTCCAGGACTGCCGGTGAGGTGAGGAGACGTGCAGGCCAGGCAGGCTGTGAAGGGTTATTCCCTCTTAATCCCATGGGTGATGGCTTCTCCCACCGGCTGGGGCTGTGCTGGGGGTTGCTGCTGAGGGAAGTGATCCTATCTCAGGCGGGGCAGATCCTCCTGGAGCCTCCCAGCCTCCTCCTCTGGCTGGCATTCCTGGAGCTGGATCCCAGTCACGGTGGCATTGGCCTGTGGGAGGTGAAAGGAAAGAAAGCAAGGATGGAGTGTTGATGGGGCAATGGCTGGTGAAGGGTCTGAGCATCTCGGAGCGGTTCCGTGTTCCCGGGGTTTCACGGTGGGTCTGGCCTGCAAACCACAAAGTCAGGAGGAGGTTTTGTTTTCTTTTCAAACCTGTGGAAAGCATCAGGAAGGAAGTTCTTGTCCATGCCATGCTCTTGTCTGTGGGATATGTGGATCCAGGTGACTCTGCCTGGAGGCTGAGGTCAGTTTGTCCCCAGCCAGGACTGGGGCACAAACACAGCACAGCCAGGGATGCTCCCAGGGGATCTGGGGGGTTGGACTGTGCCAGGCTCTGCCAGGGCAGCCCCATCTCTGCTCTGTCCTGATGCCCAGTGTCTCAGACTTTGTAGCTTCCCAGCGCCCTCCCAGGGCCCAGGCTGGCTCTGGCTGTGGGTGTCCCAAGAGGTGTGAGTGGGACCCTCTGCTGCAGTGCTGGGAAAGAGGGGAGGTTCCTCAGCTTCCCTCAGGGATGGCAGATGGAAGTGGCACTCCTGCAGCCTGGCCTGCTGAGGGGACAGTCGGTTAATTAAGCTGTGTCCTGGAGGGCCTCTGGAGGAAAGAGGGCACGCTCCAAAACTGTGGAACTGGGAAGTGTGGAAACTAACTTTGAGATGCTGATGGTTTTGTGGGAATGGTGATGGCAGCACGCCTGGCAGAGGGGTCTCTTGGTGGGGCAGTGATGGGGGCTGTCCTCATCCCATCTCATCCCAAGGCTGTTCTCATGCCGCCATGGGGGCTGTCCCTGTCCCACCCCAAGCACTGTCCTCCTGGCCTCTGGTCCTGCTGCTCTCAGAGGTTTCTCATGGAGCACGCTGCTTCCTGGAGATTTGCACTCTGCGTTTTGGAGATAAAAAGGTTTTCCTGTTCCTCATTTCATTTGCCGTGTGATTAACACAAAAAAGGGTGGAAAGGGATGTGGGGGGCACTCGGTGCTGTTCTCCCACACTGCAGGATGATTCCTAGGGAAGTTTTCTTGGCAGCACTTGGTGTGAGAAGTGGGGTTGCTGGCTATTTTTTCTCCCCTCTTTTAGTTTTCCTCTTGGGAAAGGAGAAAAAATGTTTTGTGCTTCAAAGGGTGAGGCTCAGCCCTTGGTGTTTGTCATGTCGGAATGTCTGGCATTCCTGTGCCATCCTTCGAGATGGATATCTTCAAAGGTGCTGGATGGAGCAGTGCTCTCCCTGCTACCCCTCCCTTCCCGCGACTGGCCTGGGGGGATGCTCCTTCGGCAGTGACCCCTCTGGAGCTCCCTGTGCCCAGAGCTCGGGGGCAGGACAGAGCTCTGGGCAGGGAGCAGGGCAGAGCTCTGGGCAGGGAGCAGGACAGAGCTCTGGGCAGGGAGCAGGACAGAGCTCTGGGTAGGGAGCAGGACAGAGCTCTGGGCAGGGAGCAGGGCAGAGCTCTGGGCAGGGAGCAGGACAGAGCTCTGGGCAGGGAGCAGGACAGAGCTCTGGGCAGGGAGCAGGACAGAGCTCTGGGTAGGAGCAGGACAGAGCTCTGGGTAGGACAGGGCTCCTCTCACTGCTGGCCAGAGCCTCCCGCTTTGGAGAACTTGTCCAGCTGGTTTGTTTTTCATCCCGGGGCTATTTTCAGCTGCTCAGCCTAACAAGGTGAAATGGCTGAGATGCTTTCCCTCTCCCTGGGACTCTGCTGGGAGGAGGTATCCCGCTATCCCACCTCATCCCAGCTGGGATCTGTGCGATACCTTTGGCTCTTTGCTGTGTTGGCACCACTCAGGGTTTTGGAAGAGCAATATGGGCTCTGCACAGGCACCCTGAGCGCAGGGAGCTCCAAATCCCCGCATTGTGATGGCCCTGGTGCCCTCCCAAGGGGCTGAGCTTGGGAACGTGGGGAGGACCCAGGACACAGCCGAGCTCCACATGGGAGAAGCAGCAGGAAAGCCAGGGATCAGCACAGCCCTGCAAGGGATGTGGGATGTGCTGCTCTTGGGTCCTGCCAGGAGCATTGGAGCTGGGGTGGAGGTTGCCTGAGATGTGGGAAAAGGGGGACATTTCACTCCACCTCATCTTTATCCCCGCTGAAAATGTGTAATGGGTTCATTCTCATGATTCCTTTGGGGTTGGGAGAAACTCCAGCTCCTGTTCACTCAGGGAACAGGAATTGTTAAACCAAACCCAAGTCTTGCTCTCTGGTTCAAACTCAGGTGGCTTCTCCAGCGTCTGCCAAGCACCTGCGCCGGGAATGTCACATCCAGCTCCTCGGAGTTCCTCACGGCTCTGGGATGTTTAACCTCACAGTGCTGCGGGATGTGGAAGCACCAGGCTTCCTGTTCCCAAGGCAGGATTAAAGTGTAGAGGTGTCACTGCTGTGCAGGAAGTCACCTGGCAGAGCAGGGACTTGGGACCCTCTCCAGGGCAGCGTGGTGGCCCAGCCTGTGGCACATCCAGCATTCCCAGGAGGGCTGGGGGTTCTCTGAGACCTGCCCTGGCTCTGGGAATTAACTGAGCACCTTGGTGTGCATCTGTTCATCCCCTGGGCCAGAGTCCTCCCAGGCCTCCGGAGACATGCCCAGATGGAGCAGCAGGCAGGGATTGGGAATAAACACTTCCCAGGCTGAGCTCTGCTGCTCACTCCGGGGTCCCAGCAGGGCTGGGGACACGTGGATCTGCCTGGAATCTGCCACTTCTGGGATCGGGCACCTCGGGCCTGCCGTGTGTGTGCCAGGGAGGGAAGGGAACAGGAATTCAGTGGTTGATCCTTAACAGCCAAAAGGGGGGATCTGTGACACTTCAGATCAGCACACCCCAGCTCTGTGTGCTGTGACCCACAGATCCCCAGCGTGGGCAGCAGGAAAGGGGTTGGGATTGTGCCCCTCTGCCCTGCTCAGGTGAGAGCCCACCTGCAGAGCTGCTGCTGGAGCGAGGTTGGACTTGATCCTGGAGGGCTTTTCCAGTCTAAATGATTCTGTGGCTGAATTCCTCTGAAATGACCAAATCCTTAAGGAAAGTCACTTGTGCCCGCTCACGGCAGACCGGGTTGGTTGCACCTGCACTGCTGGGGTTCCTCAGACATTGCACCAGGACACAACTGTCCTAAAGAAACAAGGGAATTTGTGTTGGAAAGAAGGAGGAAAAAGGTTTTATTGTTCAGTAGAGTCTTCGTGTGAGCGTTGGTGGAAATACTCGTGAAGGCTTTGGTGCACAAGGCGGGAAAGGGCTGAGTTTAGTGGAGAGGATCATGGAATTATTTAGGTTGGAAAAGCCCTTGCAGAGTTCAGCTAACCCATGTCCCCAAGTGCCACTTCCACAGGGCTGTTAAATCCCTCCAGGGATGTGATTCCATCCCTGCCCTGGCAGCCTGTGCCACTTGTAAGCGATTTGGACAAGAATTTTCAGGGAAGCTGCAGGGAAGTTGCCTGTTTTGCAGCAGAGGAGGGAGGAAAGCTCCTTTTCCCTTTCATGCTGCTGCTGGTAGGAATATTTTCTGCCTGGAGGGTATAGAGTGTTTTTTTCCTGATTAATGAGGTATTAAAAAAGATCCAGAGGAGTCTGGGCTCGTCTTCCTGAGTCACCTGTGTGTTTGTGTTAGGATTTGGCAGGGAGCTTCCCTGGTAGCCAGAGTTATCCCTTTGGTAAACACAGTCCTTAAACGTGGCTGTGGCTGGTGCTGAACGCTGAGTCAGCACAGAAATAACCCAGAATTTCACACACTGGCAGGATTTCTGCAGCCCGATGCACTCAAGCATTGCTGCTCAGACCCCGGGGCTGCTGCTCCTGCGGCCCTGGAAGAGCTGCAAGGAATTAGCCCTGAATAATGAGTTTAAGGAGTCAGATTTGGGTGAACGCAGTGCTCTTTGTAGAAGGTTTGGGTTGCTGGTGCCTCCTTGGCCCTGGGAGAGGACAGGGGTTAGGAGGGATTTATCTGTGGCCTAACGATGGCTAAACTTAGTGCTGCGTGTTCTGGCTGGGGGGGAAATGCTGCAGAGGTGACACTTCTGCTCTTGGGAAAGATATATCACCAGTACAGCCAGTGGTTGTGTCCTGTGCTGGTGCTGGTCAGGAGAGCTGATAGAAACTCAACTTCCTTTTTTGGGTTTTGGGGTTTTTTTTTCAGATCAGCTGATGTACCCTGAAAATATAAGACTGAAAAAGTAACATTCATTTTTCCCCACAAATGCTTTTTTTCCCTCCAAATGAAGTTGCCAAAACTCTTGGGAAATAGAGCTTCCAGCGAGGTGATCTGGGGAGTGCCATTGGCTGGGGTGGGCTCTGCTCTCCTCCAGCAGCAACAGCAGCTCCAGCCCCAGCGTCCCCTTGCCCTGGGCTGACCCCACAGCAGAGCTGCTCCAGCTTGGGGCTCCCAGCACAGGAAGGACCTGGAGCTGCTGGAGAGAGTCCAGAGAGGCCACAGAGCTGCAGCCAGGCTGGGAGAGCTGGGAGTGCTCACCTGGAGAGGAGAAGGATCCAGGGAGAGCTCAGAGCCCCTTGCAGGGCCTAAAGGGGCTCCAGGAGAGCTGCAGAGGGACTGGGGACAAGGCCTGGAGGGCCAGGACACAGGGAATGGCTTCCCACTGCCAGAGGGCAGGGCTGGATGGGATCTTGGGCAGGAATTGTTCCCTGGGAGGGTGGGCAGGGCCTGGCACAGGGTGCCCAGAGCAGCTGGGGCTGCCCCTGGATCCCTGGCAGTGCCCAAGGCCAGGTTGGACACTGGGGCTTGGAGCAGCCTGGGACAGGGGAAGGGGTCCCTGCCATGGCAGGGGTGGCACTGGATGGATTTCTGTGTCTCTTTCAAGAAGAGACCAGCTGCAGATTTTTTTAGAATTTAACTTTTAAGCTGTTTATGACAGTAATAACATTCTGTTAAGTCTTTTTTGTGCAGTAATGACAATATTATATTTCTAATTTGCACACAGAAAGCTGCCGTTTTCTCAAGTTTGGTGGTTGATGTCATGCAGAAAGTCTTGGTCCTTCCCACATGTTTGGGAATAAGAATCTTTTTAAATAAGTCAAGGCCACTTTCTCTGATTTGCAGCACATCTCCAAGGCAGCCTCAGCTCGCTGGAAGCTGTGCTGGTCTCTAATTAACCTCTAATGAACGAAGGATCCTGTGTTCATGGCAGCCACGGACACTGCACTTGGTTCCCGGCTTGGTCCCAGACTGTCCCAGGCTGCTGTTTGATCCAGCTTGGGCTTTCTGTCCTGTGGTCTGTGTGTTCCACACTCAGACTGCTTTGCTGAGGGGCTTGCAAGTTCCAAGACAGCTCCCTGGGAGAGAGCTGTTACTCCAAGGGCACTGTTCCCACAGGGAATATTCCCAGTGCAGCGTGTCCAGCCCTCGGGATGGGATGTGAACAAGAAGTGGGATCCCGCTCCCTGAAGCCCCCTCCGTGGCACTGAGCCCCCCTCTGAGCACACACAGCTCTTCCATTTGTCCTTTGTGATCCCAGGCTCTGCCAGGGGCGTGAGGGGAGGGAGAGCCATTGTAATCCCAAACCAGGCCTAAAGCTGTGCTGGGAATGGCTCCGTGAGCCTCAGCCGTGCCCAGAGCTCCCACCTTCTGCCTCCGTGTGCCTGCAGGATTTATGGAGTGCTGAGGAAGGTGCCCAAGGAATTTATTTGTTTGCCCTTGAGTGCTGCTCCAAGCACTGGCTGTGCCATGGGTTCGTGCCGGGGCCGCCGGCTTCGGGAGCGCAGCTCGGGCCCCTCGCATCAGCCTCTGCCGTCCCCTTCCCGAGTGATTTATCCTCTCGTTGAAACGCCGTGGGGCATTTTCTTCCCGAGTTACTGCCTGTGGGAAGGATCTGTTTGTTCAGCTCCAGCGGTGACAGGGTCAGACCCAGCCCTGCTCACCTGGCTCCTCGCCCGGGGTGCTCCGAATGGCTCCTGGGCGCTTGGGAATACCGGGGGGACGTGGGTCACGGAGCTCTGTGGGGAAGGCAGCAGGGAGGGAGGGGTCTCGGGGTGCAGTGAGCTGAGGGGCAGGTGGAAATAGCACCTGGAAGCCCCATCCCACGGCCCTGGGGCCTGAGGGGGCACTTGGGGCAGTAAAAGGTGCATGTGCAGGTACAAGGGAGAGAGGACAGGGATAGATTAGGAATTCTTGGGAAGAAGTTCTTCCCTGGGAGGGTGGGCAGGCCCTGGCACAGGGTGCCCAGAGCAGCTGGGGCTGCCCCTGGATCCCTGGCAGTGCCCAAGGCCAGGTTGGACATTGGAGCTTGGAGCAGCCTGGGACAGTGGGAGGTGTCCCTGCCATGGCAGGGGTGGTACTGGGTGGGCTTTGAGGTCCCTCCCAACCCAACCCAAACCAGTCTGGGATCCCATGGTTGGGCTGTCATAGTCTGACTCCCAGTGACAGGGGTTTGGAAAATTGCCCCTTTGCCACCTCAGCTTCCCTAAAACCGACTCCTCTCGGCACAGGGCTGGGGACAAGGGCATGTTCCAAACCCTGCAGTGCCTCTCCAGCTGCCTGGGGGAAGCCACAGCTAAATCGTGGTTTAGGAATGATGGGGAAAAGGTGAGCTGCACTTCTGGGAGGGAACCCCAAATCTGCTCAAATGTGAGGATTTTCTGCACATTCTACACTCCATGTTCCCAGGTGACTCTGGGCAGGCTCAGGGAGGGTTAAGCTGGGTTTAGCACAGGCAGTGGAGCAGTAGCTGTGGTGGCACTGGAGCTGGGCTCAGGAAAGGTTTGGGGGTTTCCTTCCTTGGGTTTTTGCTTACACAACATCAGTTTAAAGTGCTGAACTGCAGCAGGGATTGCATCATGCCAGAGCTCTTCCCTGAGTGCTGAGGGTGAAGAGTGTGTTGTCCAAGGAGTTCCCAGCTTGTCTTTTAAAGCCTCTTTATTACTGCAAAGAGCCTGGAGGATTTTGGAAAGTCTGTGTTCAGGGAAGGAGCATCTGAGGTTTGGGATCACTCTGAAATCCCTGCTGTTCCTAAAGCACAAGTGGCCATGTGTCTCCTGGTCCTCAGGGAAGCCAGGTGTGGGAGCTGCCTCTCCATGTGGATTTTTCAGGCCAAGGGTGAGGTTTCAGGAGCTGCTGAGCTGATGGAATCACATCTTGTCATCACTGGAAAGCATTCCCTCCTTCCCTCTTCCCTTCCTTCTCTCCTTCTTCCTTGACAGGACAAGAGGGAACGGCCTCAGGCTGGACCAGGGGAGGCTCAGGTTGGACACCAGCAGGAATTTCCCCATGGAAAGGGAGATCAGGCCTTGGAAAGAGCTGCCCAGGGAGGTTTGGAGTGCCCATCCCTGGAGGTGTCCAAGGAAGGGCTGGAGGTGGCACTCAGAGCTCTGGGCTGGGGACAAGGTGGGCATCGGGCACAGCTTGGCCTCCATGGGCTGGGAGGGCTTTTCCAGCCTCAGGGATCCTGGGATTCCCTGCTAGTTTTGGCAGCTCCTGCTCCCACCCCTCAGGTTTCATGGCCTAGAGCTGACACCTCGTGTGTTGTGTCACCTTCTGCTGCCCCAGCACTGCTGGGACCCTGCTGGGATGAGGAGCCTCAGGGCTCCAGTGCTGCTCTTGGTCTGTATCTGTTCTAGGAAGTTCCTCTTTCCCTGATCACCGTCGGAAAACAGCCACTTTAGGAGAGGTGTTTCTTATCTGAGGAGTGAATCTCCCCACTCTCTCCTCCAAAAGGAGCATTTCCATCTTCCAGTGTAGCAAAGCATAAAATTCCCAATTTAATTCTGGTTCCACAGTGACTCATTTCAAGACTTTCTTTTTCAATAGTTTTTTTAGTAACAACCTTTTCAGTGAGGCGGCACCAGCTCAGCTCCAGGCAGGCAGGGCTTGCTCACTGCCAGCACGGTGCTGCTCAGAGCAGGGGGCTTCTCATTTTCCCATTGGATTAAAGAATAGCAGCTCTCACTTTGGGGTGAAAGGATTAGAATTCAGCAACACCTGCCTTGTGCCAGCAGCTTTGGGATCATTGCTCTTTGCCCACCCCATCCATGATTTTTTCTACCTGACGTAGCAGCCGAAGCTGGGCCAGGGCAGGCTCAGGCTGGAGAGCAGGGAAAGGTTCTTCCCCCAGAGGGTGCCGGGCACTGCCCAGGCTCCCCAGGGAATGGGCACGGCCCCGAGGCTGCCAGAGCTCCAGGAGCGTTTGGGCAGCGCTGCCAGGGATGCCCAGGCTGGGATTGTTGGGGGGTCTGGGCAGGGCCAGGGCTGGCACTGGATGATCCCTGTGGCTCCCTTCCAGCTCAGGATATTCTGTGATTCTCTCATTTTCCTGGCCCTGATGTAACCCAAAGTGCTTATGTTTGGTTGGCAGGGAAGGAAAAATATTTTAAAACTGCTGTTTTCCTAATGTGATTGATCTTTACTGCCAGTACAGGGATTTATTTTCATTTGTGCCACTGGTGCTGCCCCTAAATTGCTGCTTGTCACGCTCTGTGCTGCGTGGTGTCCCCTGGCATGGACTGGTCATGGGGAAAGGAAGTACCTGGGGCTCGGGGTCATCTTTTATAGTGACACTCAGTGGAAAAAAGATGTGTGGGGTTTTCTGGGAAGAGCCTTTTTCCTCCTCATGGACGAGTGGAGGTCGGGATTCTCCCTTGGGAGCAGTGTGACCACTCTCCTGCAGCCTGTCCTGCAGAGAGATGTCACTTCCCTCCTCATTTACCTCTAATCCCTTGTCCTGCCACGACATTAACTTGTCACAGGTGGGAGCTGGTAGCATTCCATTGCTGAGGGCACTGCACAGGCGGTGCCTGGCACATCCAGGATCTTGTTCTTGTTCCGGGATTCCCGACTGTCGCCGTTTTGTGCCTGGAACCGAACAGGTCTGTGAGCACCAAGAGTAACAAAACTTGGCTTTTCTGCAGGCTCGTGTTCGTTATTCACAAGCTCCTTCTTCCTCCTGCTCCTTTCCTCCCCTTTCTTCCCATGCCTTTGACTTTCTCCTCCTCCATCGTGCGCCAGGATCCACGTCTGCCTCGGGTTCCCCTTTGCTGCTGTCCGGATCCTTGTGGGAAGGGAATTATACAGGAGAGTGGCTTTGCTTGAGTTTGGGGAAGTAGAGGATAACGGGATCACTGGGAAGCGTTGTTATTGCCAAAGAAGTCAAGCTGATGGTCGCAGGCTGTTGTCGAGGTTGGATAATTGAGGTTAGGGTTAGGGGTTTCCTGTGGGATCAGCTGTAGGAATCTGGGGACAGGCAGCACCTCACCCTGGCAGGGCCCTGCCCACTTGGAGTCCTGTTCTTCAGTGGAAGGGAAGGACTTTGCTGGGAAAGCCACGAGCTGGCTGCAGCAGGGCCCCATCCCACAGCGTGGGTGGTTTGGGAGCAGCTCATCCTTCTGGCTGTAGGAAAGGCAGATTGTGCAGCGTGTGCCATGGCCAAGGCAGCGGCTGTTGTCACCGTGTTTCCTGCTCTCCAGGGTTCCTGTGAACGTGGAAATCATCAGTTCTTGGTGAGACACATGAGGGATAAATAAGGCTAAAACTGGGAGAAGCTGTCCTTGTACGGCAGTGTGGGAATGGTGCCGCTTCCCTTGGATTAATTATGCAGCAGCATGTCTGGGAAGGGACATGGGGAGTCCTTGGAGCCTGAGCTGCTGGGGAGGAGGAGGAAGAGGCCAGGAGGTGCAGGGAAGGGCCCTTCTGGATGTCCACGTTGCTCGTGTGGCACTGGGCTCCATCAGCCATCCTGTGAGGCTGTGAAGGTGAGACAGAACCAGGCTGTGAAATTTTGGGTCAGCTCTGAGCTCTCCATCCTGGGCCTCCAGCTTGGAATGGACATGGAGCTGCTGGAGAGAGTCCAGAGAAGGCCACAAAGATGCTCCAAGAGCTGGAGCCAGGCTGGGGGAGCTGGGGGTGCTCACCTAGAGAAGGGAAGGCTCTGGGAGAGCTCAGAGCCCCTTCCAGGGCCTGCAGAAGCTCCAGGAGAGCTGGGAGAGGGACTGGGGACAAGGCATGGAGGGACAGGACACAGGGAATGGCTTCCCACTGCCAAGGCCAGGTTGGATGGGGCTTGGAGCAGCCTGGGACAGTGGAAGGTGTCCCTGCCATGGCAGGGGTGGCACTGGATGGGCTTTGAGGTCCCTCCCAGTATGAGCCTTTCAGCCATTCTATGATTTCTCAATAAATTCTGACAGCAAGAGGGGAATTCTGTATTTCTGTCACCTTGTCAGAGCTACCAAAATTTTTGCTTCTGTATCTCGGGCTCTTCCTGCTCCGGGTGTTCTTTGCCGTGGGTGTCACACACCCCATGCCCAGAGATTCCCACTGGGAATCCCTGGCTTTGGGCAGGCGGTGCCGCAGCGATGGATCTCCTGGCTCAGGGGTGGCGGGATGGAACTGCAGGAATGTTGTGGGCTTGTCTTTGACTTCTCCTAAGCTTTCTCTGGTGTCTTCAATTTTTCAGGCAGGGATGACTCACTCATCCATTATGTGGTTTCCCGACTTTTCAGCAGTTTCTCCTTCGCTCAGTGATTATGAGCTTGGATCCTGGTGTGCGGCAGCCGGCGCTCGGCACCGTGGGCTGGGGCTGCCTGGAGCGGTGACTCACGGCTGGGACGGGGGCTCAGAGGGACTTGGATTCCTTCCCACCCCTCACTGGGAATCTTTCAGAGTATATAGAGCAGAAGCTGTGGCTGCCCCTGGATCCCTGGCAGTGTCCCAGGCCAGGCTGGACACTGGGGCTTGGAGCAGCCTGGTTCAGTGGAAGGTGTGAGACTCGATGATCTTTGAAGTCCTTCCCAACCCAAACCATTTTGGGATTGTGTGAAAATCACTGGAAAGCTGGTGTGGGCCATGGGATAATCGTGTCTCTTTGCAGAGCAGGAATGTTGGTCCTTGGTCCCTGGGAACTGGAGCCGGTGCCACAGGATTGTCCAGTCCCATGGATTCCTCTGGTGCACAGCTCTCTCTGTGCCCCCACCTGCCCCCAGCACTGCCAGGGTTCTGCAGAGCATTCCCAACTCAAGGATCACAGAATCCTGCAGTGGTTTCAGTTGGGAGGAACCACAAAGCTCCTTTGTGCCGGGGCAGGGACACCTTCCACTATCCCAGGTGGCTCCAGATCCCATCCTTGGACACTTCCAGGGATGGGGCAGCCACAGCTTCTGTGGGCCAGGGCTCAGCACCCTCACAGGGAAGAGCTTCCCCCCAGTCTCCAGTCTAACTCTCTCCTCTCTTAGTTTAAAACCATTCCCCCGTGTCCCGTCACTGTCTGCCTCTGTAAAAAGTCCCTCTCCCATCAGTTTTGGATGGCCCTGGCTGTGGCTGCAGTTTGAGTGATTCAGTTTTGTTCCACACAGCAGGGCAGGAATGTGTCAGCAGCAGTCAGATTACTTGGTTATGAAGTAACCCAATCTCCAGTTATTTCAGCTCCTTAGAACTTCCCTGCCCACGGGATATTTTGGCTTCTGCTGCTTCTCCAGAGAGGCCCTGACGTGGTATTTTGGAGCTGCCCGTGGGCAGAGCCGCTGTGCCTGACAGGGTGGTACCAGAACAGCCTCTATTATCTTATTTGTTCAGCCCAGGAGAAATACCCACAGTCCTTGAGCCTGAGGAAAGCAAACAAAGATCGCTCCAGAAGGAAATGGGTGAAGTTGGCACTTTGAGGCCGGAGCACCCAAGCCAGGGTGCCCGGCTCTGCTCTAGGGGAGGTTTGGGAGCCACAGGGAGGGTGGAGTCATTCCCAAAAGCTCTGCTGGAGCTGGAGTGGTTGTTCACAGATAAGGTGGATGTGTGTTGGGACAGCATGGGTGGGAGGAGAGGTGGGCAGTGCCAGGACAGGCAAATCCTGGGATGGGATGGGATGGGATGGGATGGGATGGGATGGGACGGGACGGGACGGGACGGGATGGGACGGGATGTGCTTCCCACTCCAACAGAAAACAGCCTCGTTTTTGGGGGTTTGTGTCAGATTTGGGGGTGTGTGTTGTTTTAATGGGGTGGAAAGAGTGAAGCACTTGAAGAACAGGAGGGTGACAAAGTTCTGGTGGAGGGGACTGGATGGAAGCCAGGGATGAAAGGGCTGTGCTGCTGCAGGGGAGGGGGGAGGATGCTGGGAAGCAGTGGGCTGGCATTAAATCAGTAGATTGGTGCATGGAGAGGATGAGAAAGGCTGATGGCACTCGGTGATGAGAGAACTGATGGTAGTAAATAAATGCTGAGCGTGTGCCAAGGAGAAGAGCCCATTTGGGGAAGGAATTTTAAGGTTCTAATTGAGCGTAAGTTCATGACTGTACAATAACCTCACTTTGCTGCTTAATTCGGTCCTGTGATGTGTTTAGCTGTGGTGGTGCAGGGAGGCTCCCCATCACATAGGGCTTCCTCCTGCATCTGTGTGACCCTGTGTGGCTTTGTCATGCTGATCCTGAGACTTCCAGAACAGAAGAGACGGATTTGGCCTCAGGAACTGGGCTGTAGCCTGTTTCCTTGGGCACTATTATGAAATGGTTTGTGAACATTTAGGGTTGGACCTTCCAGCAGAGACACCCGAGGGCGTTGATGCTTCTTTAAAATTCTCTCAGAGATCAAACAGTCCAACCTCTGCTTGGATTTACATTTTTTCCAGACTGTTTAATCTGAGCTGGGTACAAGGGTTTGGTTTTTTGAGTCCTGCAAGGTGCTCCCTTAGAGGAAAAAAGCCTCTTTGAACTCCTGCTAAAACTTCCGTAGTCACTGAAAGTTGGAGCAACCTGGGACTGGCTGGGGGTGGCACTGGATGGGCTTTAAGGTCCCTCCCAACCCAAACCAGTGTGGGATTCTGTGAAGTGAAGAACATGGGTGCAGTGAATTCCTGTTGAACTGCTCCAGACCCCGCTGTCCCAGGGGCGATGGGAACACAGGAGCAAGAGCACGGGAATAATTCCTTGTTGAGAAGATGCTTAAATGCTCTCCTTTGTCTGCTGTGAGCAAACTCCCTTCAGCTGCAGGTTCTACATCCCAAAACTGCTGGGAGAATCACTGTTGGAGTTCCCAGGCTCTGAGGGGGGTGGGGACATGGATGAGGTCCATGTTGGTCATGGAATCACAGGTTGATTTGCGTTGGGAGGGACCTCAAAGCCCATCCAGTGCCACCCCTGCCATGGCAGGGACACCTCCCACTGTCCCAGGCTGCTCCAAGCCCCAGTGTCCAACCTGGCCTTGGGCACTGCCAGGGATCCAGGGGCAGCCCCAGCTGCTCTGGGCACCCTGTGCCAGGGCCTGCCCACCCTCCCAGGGAACAATTCCTGCCCAGTGTCCCATCCATCCCTGCCCTCTGGGTTGCTGCCTTCCAGGGCAAGACTTGGTGCCCTGGCTCTGCACCTCCCAGGGAAGGAGTTTGCCAGGCAAAGTAGGTCAAAAGGAATAGGAAAACAGGTATGTGCTAAAATCCCAATTCTGTTTCATAATTCCATATCTTAAAAAAAAAAAAAAAGCATTTATATGTGAATTTCACATGTGCTTGTGGCCAAGTGTGGCGCGTTAGACCTGGAGTCTGACAGTTCTTTCTGTAGTAAACAATTTCCAGCTGTACAGTGTCAGCTTGAAGTATAAAAACACTCTGAGTACTTTCCTGACAGTGGGAATGCCTGGGTACTCTCGTAGCTCCGTCAGGCTCTGCTGTTTGGGAATTAGAGCTGGAAACCCAGCATTATTACTGTGCCCTTTTAGCCTTGTTCTGTGTTCTGCTGCTCTGCAGCCTTGCAAGATGTCAGGGTTCCCAGGGTTCCCCTTGCTATTCCTTGCCCCTCCAGAGGGAATGCAAATCTCTGGATACATCCCTCCCAGTTTAATGCTTTCATTAAAATTCCTGAAGTTGTCCTTGGCGTTTTTTAATTGAAACCCGGAGTTCCAGGGGAGGAACCCTGAGCACGGAAGTTCATCTGAGCCCTTGTGTGCACGGGTGAAATATGTAAACAGTCCTTTTTCCCCAAATATAGGGCTTTTTTCCTTGGCTGCCCTCCCGGTGTTTATAAAAGCCAGTTATGTAAATGACAACTGTAATAATTAAGCTGCTGTTTGGTGCTGTCCCCACGGCTGCTGCTGCTGCACAGCTCGGAGCTGCAGGGCTGAGCGCTGCCCTTAACGAGCTTGGGGCGTTATTGAAGATAATGGGACCTCGCAGAAGGAAATCAGGGAAAATTAAACAAAGTTCTCATCAAAGAGGATCTGCCATGAGAAAGGAAAGGTCTGGAATGGAATGGTGTTACAGCGCAGCTCTGGAGGTCATGCTCTCCAGCCCTGCCCAGGCAGAGCTGCCCAGAGCTGCAGCTCCAGGGCTGTGTCCCCTTGAGTTCTGGGTGTCTCCATGGCTGCAGCCTCCGCAGCTCCTCTGGGCAGCCTGTGCCAGCCGGGCCCATGTCTGTGTCATCTGTTATAAAACCACCCCAAACTGCCTTCCATGGGAGATGGAAATGGCTTCTAATTGCGCTGGGCAGGTTCAGGTTGGATACTGGGGAGAATTCCTTAATGGAAAATGTTGTCCAGCCCTGGCACAGCTGCCCAGGGCAGTGATGGAGTCACCTCCTTGGATGGATTTCACAGCCCTGTGGATGTGGCACTGTGGTGACCTTGGCAGTGCTGGGGAGCAGTTGGACTCGGTGGTGTCCTAGGGCTTTTCCAACCTCGATGATTCCATGAAATTCCAGCTCTACTTTGGCACTTAGGCCTCGGTGTCCCTTGATGATCTGGGTGGTGGCACCTTTGAGGCTGCTCCTTGCAAAGTGCCTTTGGTGGGGACAGTGAGCCCTGAGCAGTGGCTGCATGTGAGGGCAGCAGGAGGGATGTGAGGGCAGCAGGAGGGATGGAAGGGCGGCAGGAGGGATGGAAGGGCAGCAGGACGGGTGTGAGGGCAGCAGGAGGGATGGAAGGGCGGCAGGGCGGCAGGACGGGTGTGAGGGCGGCGGGAGGGGTTTGATGGCGGCAGGAGCGCTGTGGGGCCGGCCCGTGTTGATGTGCCCAGGTTAATGGCCCATCAAAGGCACCCCTTGGGAGAGACAAGGGACTCTTTGTTCTGCAGGGCCGGGCAGATGCAGCCATTGAGTTGATAGTGGGGAGATAAAGAGCAGGCCTGGAGCCACCAAACAGCGAGATGGAGACAAAAGGTTCCCGGTGACTCAGGGAGGCGGGGTGGCAGTGGGGATGATGGTGTTGTTCCTGGGGACGGGGATGATGGTGTTGTTCCTGGGGACGCCAGGAGTCACAGCCCCGGGGGGGACCAGGCAGCAAGCGTCTCTTGGGGAAGCTGCTGGAGCAAAAATCAGGGCTGGACGTTCTGGAGAGGGAGATTTACTTTACCAAAGGCAATTTCACACTCATTTTGAGGCGTTTTTCGCTGAAGGTGTGTGCTGGAATAGCCTGATAGCAGTATTCCAGGCCTGTTTGGACAGGGCTTGGAGCAGCCGGGGATAGTGGAAGTTGTGGATGAGCTTTAAGGTCCCTTCCCACCCAAGGATGATTTTGTGCTATGATCTTTAGGCTTAATCTTCCATCAGTCTTAGGCAAAGTGGCTGGTGCCGGTCTTTGTTCCTTCATTTGGGTATTCCTGCAGCTGCAGCCTGAGGAAATAACAGGGAGAAGAAGGGAGATAACAGGGAGGGGGACGGGATAACAGGGAGGGGAGTAGCCCGTCCTGGCTGCTGAAATTTTGGGACCATTCTGTTATCAGTTCAGGGTCATCTGCTGATTAAATCACTGGTGCCCCATATTCAGGCTCTTTCTGGTCTTGATGAAAGCACCAAATTCCTCCCTGGTTTTGGTTTGATTGCTCTTGATGGTGTAGTTGGTTATCAGCACCTGGCAGCTCCTAACCCTTGCTTTATTGCTCTTGCTGCTGCTCTCAGTCAATCTTCACTGCTGGCATTTTTGCTGGAAATACCCAGGGGTTGTCCTTGGGGTGGCAGGAAATCTGGGCGGGATCCCCTCAGTCCTTGACTCCCCCAGTCCTTCATCCCTTCCATACTCATCCCTTCGGGTCTCTTGCCCTGGCTGAACCCCTTGGACGGACGTGAGCCAGGGCTCAGGAGTTCCCGTGGTCAGGAGGGTGTTAATCTGAGTAAACCCATTTTTTACAATAACACGACCTTCCCTTCCTATAATCCAAACTTTGCTACAGCGTTGCCATGCTCTTCCCTGTAACAACAAGCACAGGCTCAGAACAAGATAACCATGGAATATTTTGGGAGATATCTTTTAGCCTGGCTTCATTTTTCCTTCTGGAGTCGGGTCCAAGGGCAGCATAAACACAGAGACCATCTCGTGTCCCTGCTCGCTGCCTCGGAGATAACGGGAGGAGCCAGCACAGCAAGGCCCAGCCCCAAGTTCTGAGCTCTTCTTGCAGTGACTCTGGAGAAAACTCTTGCAGGCTAGGAAAGGAACCCCAAATTTCTCCACATCAACCTCAGGGCCTCCGGTGTTCTTCTGAGGTCCGTGTGATTCCGGGTGTCCCTTGTCGCTGCCGGCATCCTTCAGCAGCTGGCCAGGAGCGGCCTGAGGGAGAGGAGAGCCCTGGGAAAGGTTCCCAGTTCACTCACTGGTTTGGTCACCAGTTCATAGGGCTGCTGGACTGCCCTGGCCACATGGACAGCTGTGAGTCAGCATGGAATAAACTTCCCGAGGTTTGGGAAGCAGCAGGACACCAGCCCTGCCTCTACGGGAGGCTTCATCGTTGTCCAGGTCATCTTGTCAGTGGGAAGCCATTCCCTTGTCCCAGGTCCCTCTCCAGCTCTCCTGGAGCCCCTTGAGGCACTGTGAGTGGCTCTGAGGTCTCTCTTCTCCTCTCCAGGTGAACAGCCCCAGCTCTCCCAGCCCGTGCAGCACCTTGCACTTGGCCCTGGTGAACTCCACGGCCTTGGCATGGTCCCAGCTCTCCAGCCTGGCCAGGTCCCTCAGGATTCCCATCCCTAGGTCATGTGTCACCACCTGGCAGTGCCCTGGAAGGGCTGGGTCAGCCCCCTCGGGTGCTTGCATGGACTCGGGCACGCAGCAAAACTTAAAGTGTTAGTCTTGGAAAGTAGAAAACGACGTGAGAAGCAGCCAGAAAAGCCCGTTCCATAATCAGGAGGGAGGGAAGGGTTTTTAATTGCCGTGCTTTATAAATACACACCTCATCCTCCCCAAACATCCTGGCTGCAGCAGTGCCAACACCAACAGCCTCCAAGGGAGATGTGGAGCTGGGGGCGTGGGCAGGAGCCAGCCCCTGCTGGGGGAGCTGTCCCGGGTGGGAACGCAGAGGGGTTGGGGTGAGAGGAGCAGCCCTGCCCTGCCCTGCCCTGCCCTGCCCTGCCCCGTGCGGGCTGCGGGCCCTGGGCTGTGCTGGTGCCCCAGCCCGCCGCGGCTCCCACGCGGGCCCAGCTCCCTGGGAAGTGCTGGTGGCACTCGTTTGTGGCTCGTCCCGCTGCCTGACCGCTGGTGTTTGCTCCCAGCAGAGTTCTGCCGCATCGACAAGGCCCTGTGCCACGACGAGGACGAGCAGCTCAGCTTCGAGGCCGTGCGCAACATCCACAAACAGATGGACGATGACGCCAACGGCAACGTGGACGTGGAGGAGAGCGACGAGGTCAGTCTGGGGCCGGGCTGGGCCCGGTGCCCTGGCCAGGCCAGTGCTGGGGGCAGCTCTCACGGTCAGGCTGGTGTGGCCGGGGCCTGGAGCTGGGCTTGGTGCCTCCTCCTCATCACAGAGGGAGCCACATGTCACCTCGAGATGATCTAAGTGGTCTCAACACTGTCATCAGTGCTGGCTGGGGCTTCTCCTCACTGCTGGAGTTCGTAGCCACTTTATTGTTGCCCAGAGAAGCTGTGGCTGCCCCTGGATCCCTGGCAGTGTCCAAGGCCAGGTTGGACACTGGGGCTTGGAGCAGCCTGGGACAGTGGAAGGTGTCCCTGCCGTGGCAGGGGTGCAATTGAATGAGCTTTAATGTCCCTTCAACCCAAAACATTCCATAATTTTATGTTTACTACATTCTTCCAGCACCCAGCTAAAACAGTTCCAGTCCATGTGTGCTCACTGTGAAAAAAGGAGCAGCTTTTTGTTGTGTCAGCCTTGGACATTTTCGCTGATAAAGGATTGAAGAGAAAGGAAGTTGTTGTTCTTTGTTTATGTGAGCACCAATGGAAATAAGAGTCTGCTGGAAAAGGGAAAGCTCTTTGTTTGTAGTGTTGCCTCAGTTGTGGTGGGTGCTCATCGGAGGTGAGGAATTCTGTCTTCCAGGGAGAACTGAGAGCCAAACAGGAAATTCAAAGTGTTGGAAGCGGAAAGGAAGCACGTAGGTGCCTGTGAGTGCCAGGGATCTGCTGGCACTCACAGGTAGTTCTGCAGTCCCAGGTCACAGAATCCCAGACTGGTTTGGGCTGGAAGGAACATCAAAGCCCCTGCAGTGCCACCCCTGCCATGGCAGGGACACCTTCCACTGTCCCAGGCTGCTCCAAGCCCCAATGTCCAACCTGGCCTTGGGCACTGCCAGGGATCCAGGGGCAGCCCCAGCTGCTCTTGCAAATGCAGCCATCACAATGTCCCTCTGGAGCGGTGACAGTCCCCAGGGACACGGCACAGGCCCCTGGTGCCAGGAGCTGCTGGTTTTGGGTGGCTGTTCCCAGCTTGGAGGGCTGTTCCCTCTGCCTCAATCCCACTTGACTGAGTAATGAAAACAATTGAAAAGCTTCCAGTTGCATTTCCTCCACCGAATGAGGTGTTTTCCCTGGAGGCAGTTCCCTGCACTGAGGGGCTGGAGCTGCAACTCAGCCTCTCCCAGGGACTGGGGCAGCCTCAGGCAGCCCAGTTCGGCCCGTGTGTGCTGCTCCTTGGCATTAAGTTTGGAATAAGCCTCGTGTCCTAAGGGTTGGGCAGAACTGGCAGTTTTACGTCTCTGAGCAAATCTTGCCCTCACTCCCACCGGAGCTGTTGGGAGCTCCTGGTACATAACACTGCTGGGAATGTGTGTTCAGAGCCCTGGCACAGAGACACGGCCAGGGTGGGAGGGATTCAGTGGGGTTTTCTAAGAGGCTTCAGAATCGCTGCCTTGGTGCTGTTGCAGCCACTCCTCAAACCCCTCTGAGCTGGATCCGAGCAGTGCTGAGCCCTGGCAGGGCTGCTCCTGCTCCCAGCTCCTCTCCTCTGCTTTTAGGAGGGCAGCAGGGCTGGAAAAGCATCTGGAGCACCAGGAGAGGCTGAGGGAGCTGGGAAAGGGGCTCAGCCTGGAGAAAAGGAGGCTCAGGGGGGACCTTGTGGCTCTGCACAACTCCCTGACAGGAGGGGGCAGCCGGGGGGGTCGGGCTCTGCTGCCAGGGAACAGGGACAGGAGGAGAGGGAACGGCCTTAATTGAACCAGGGGAAGTTCAGGTTGGATATTGACAAAATTCCTCCTGGAAAGGGCTGTCCAGCCTGAGCAGGGCAGAGGGGGAGAACCCAATCCCTTTCCTGCTGCACACACTGGGGGATCAGCCCAAGGCACGGGGACTTCGGGTCCCAGCACTTGTGGCTGGCCTGTGGAGCTTCTCCCCACCAATCCCCAGCTCCTTCTCCCCAGGGCTGCTCCCAGTCCTTTCTCCCCAGCCTCTCTCTGTGCTGGGATTGCCAGAGGCACCTGCACTTGGGTTGTTGCATTTACAGCTGGACTCAGTGATTTTGGAGGTCTTTTCCACCCTCAGTGATTCCCGTCCCTGGGATTCCATACATGCAGTTGCTGCTTTACCTCTGCTAAGCTTTTACTGAAGTTGCATTAAGTTCACCTTTCAGTAAGCTCTGGAGCCACTGAATGAGGCATTCCAGGAATTTCCCTCTCTGAGCCGGCTCCTGCCCGGTTCTCCCTGTCAAGGTTATCACTCTCCCCCCACATGGACCCTGCAGTCAGGTTTAACTCCGGGCTGTGGTGGGACAGCTGCCGGGGGATTATTGGGAAGAATGCAGGAGGCTCAAATTTAAACCTTTTACGGGGTTCATGGAATCCCAGGATGGTTTGGGTCAGGAGGGACATTAAACCTCATCCAGTGCCACCCCCTGCCATGGCCAGAGGCACCTTCCACTGTCCCAGGCTGCTCCCAAGCCCTGTCCAGCCTGGATTGGAACACTTCCAGGGATGGGTTGGTTGAGAACTTCATATTTTCATTTACTGTTCTGGCCCCTTCCCTCTGGGGGTAAGTGATGGGAGTATTTTGTTTGAAATGAAACCCCTGCCTGGGCAGAAGGGGACAGACAGACAATGGTATTCTTAAAATAAATTGTGGGTGGAGTTTTGTCCCACAATTTCACGCTGTCCATAAATCATCCTTGCAGTTTTCCTGCTGGGGAGTGAATTTTCAATGAAGTTTCAGATGACATCAGTGACCTCGATTAAAGTGAAAGAACTGTCCCTCATGGGGAAATCTTCTAATTAGGGATCTATTCCTGTCTCCATGCTCACACCAAAGGCAGCTCCGGCTGTTTGGGATGTGGGTTCCCGGTGCCAGGGCTCTCGGATGCTGCCAGCCTGGTTTCCTCAGGAAACAAGGTTTGTGTTGCTGCTCAGTCTTTCTCTGGCTCCTCCCAAGCCCTGGTCCTGCTGCCTGGGGTCACTGAGTGGGAAGAGGCCTTGGACACAGGAGTTCTCTGTAATTCTGATGGAGTTGGTAGTGCAGAAAAGCTGTTGGAGCTGGGGAGCACAGTGAGCTCCCGGCACGTGGCCGGCTCTGGCCCTTGGCTCCGGCACAGCAGGAGCTGGTGCTCGGGAGGGAGGGTGGCACAGATCCAGGGATGTGGGAGGGATGGGAAAGTCTGAAAAATCACTTCAGTAGTTGGAGTTTCTGCAGATAAAAAACCCACAAAACAGAGTTCAAGGAGAGTTTGGACAACGCTCTCAGACACAGGGTGGGATTGTCAGGGCTGTGCAGGGCCAGGATGTGGGCTTGATGATCCTTTTGGGTCCCTTCCAGCTCAGGAGGTTCTACGATTCTATGGCAAAAAACGCTCCAGAAAATCCCATTTTGTGGATCTGCCATTTCTGAGTGTGCCTTAAGCCAGCAAGTTTGTCCCCAGTCCCTCTCCAGATCTCCTGGAGCCCCTTTAGGCCCTGCAAGGGGCTCTGAGCTCTCCCTGGCTCCTTCTCCTCTCCAGGTGAACACCCCCAGGTCTCCCAGCCTGGCTCCAGAGCAGAGGGGCTCCAGCCCTGGAGCAGCCCCATGGCCTCCTCTGGACTCTCTCCAGCAGCTCCACGTCCTCCTGATTTTGAAGGCCCCAGAGCACCAACATCAGCATTCCCAGGCCGAGTCTTCCCACTGCCATCCCAGCTCATCCTGGTGTTTGGAGCAGTGGTTCTGGTCCCGCTGCTTTTGGCTGGTTTGACCACGGTTTGTCTCTCCCTGAACTTGGTGGGGAGACTCGGGAGTGACTCAGTTTCCTTCTGTCCATGTGGATTTACAGCTTGGCTGAGGCTGGGGTGATCTGGATGGTGTCTTGGAGATGGTCCATGTGGGACCTTGGAAATGGTCTGGTCCAGCCCCTGCCCAGGGCTCGGAGCTTTGGGTGACTCCGGGCCTGGGATCAGTGGGATCTTTAACACTTGGAAGTGCTGCTTTTTAGTGGTTTGCAAGTAGGTCAATACTTTGCACAGGGGTTCTTGTGCCTGGGGTTTGGGATATCTGGTGATAGTGGAAGGTGTCCCTGCCCATGGCAGGGGGTGGGACTGGGTGGGCTTTAAGGTCCCTTCCAACCCAAACCAGTCTGGGATTCCATGATTCTGTCTTTTTCCCAGAAGGCACTGATGGAAAATCTGCTTTAATCTCTTTGGGCTTTGGTGGGCACAGCCCAGCTCCCCCAGCCCCATCCTGCATCCTCTCGCTGCTCATTTATCAGGACGTCCCCCAGCCCAGCTCCGTCCCCTGTGCCGGGTCCTTGGCGTTTGTTGTGGCGATGGTGAGCCCAAGGGAAGCTGAGGGATCACTTTTCCCTTCTGTGCTCCCCGAGCTAAATATACAGAGCAGCAGCTGATCCCGCTGCCGGCCGGGGCTGGAGCAGGGCCGGTGACATCGGTGACATTGCCGCCTTCCCGCTCGGTCACGGCGTCGCCCACGGGGGGACATCGCCCTCGGGCAGGGGTTGGCACAGCTGGAGCCCCGAGTCGCGGCCCCTGCTGAAAACACAAGTTCTCCCAAATTCTCCCGTTCTCCGTGCTTCCTGCTGGGCAGGAAGAGCCGTGGCAGCTTTTGGGCAGCAGAGCAGGGGGCCCCGGCTGGAGCTGCCGGGACCTTCGGTGGCCTCGGCAGCACCTGCGGTGGATTTGCAGGGAGCCTGGAATTTAAAGCTGCCCAGATCTTTGTCCTGCCCTGTCTGATGTTAAAGCACCATCTCCAGATCCAGAGATGTTTATTGGGTGTGGATATAATCCTGGTGCTCGTGGAAGAGCCCAGGGATGAAGCTGCCTGCGTGGGGATCATGTCCTGAAGGGCGGGAATGGGGAATTACCCTTTGGTTCCATCTGTTGGGCACTGGAATGTGAGTGGTTCTCCATCTGCTGGGGGATTTCACAGGCTGGGTTGGGTTGGGAGGGACCTTAAATCCCACCCAGTGCCACCCCTGCCATGGCAGGGACACCTTCCACTGTCCCAGGCTGCTCCAAGCCCCAATGTCCAACCTGGCCTTGGGCACTGCCAGGGATCCAGGGGCAGCCCCAGCTGCTCTGGGCACCCACTGAGCTATGATACAGATAATTATGTGTATTTTGCAGTGGAACTGCCTCCTCTCCTGCTTGTGGCATTTGTTCCAGCTTGGATTTGAAGGTGCAGATCAAGTCCAATAATAATTTTTAGATTCTTACTCCATTGACATAAAGCTGATTCCTTTGTGCCATTTAGGTGAATTTTTGGTGATACTGTAATTCAAAGAAAAGTCTGGAATCCCAAGCCCCAGGGTTCTAATTACTTTTCCCTTCTCTGTATTGAAATGAATTTTACATATTTACTTACTGAATATTTCCTGGCTGATCTTCCCAGGAACAGAAATATTCAGGGGTACCGCAGGGAATATACTTATATCTATATAAAATAGAGGTGTGTGTATCTTATATATCGACTATATCCTTTATATTTATGGTTTTTTAATTTATTCAGATTTATTAGGACTTTCCCATCAAAATTATTACTATTCAGAATTTTTTTTAATGCTTCTCATGTCCCTAAAAGATGAACCAAAGCCTAATCCTGCTGTTAATTCCTCTCCTAGTTCTTGAGGGAAGACTTGAATTACCATGACCCCGCAGTCAAGCACAGCACGTTCCATGGAGAAGACAAGCTCATCAGTGTGGAGGATCTCTGGAAGGCCTGGAAAACATCCGAAGGTAAAAAACGGGCAAAAAAGGCAAGAAACCCTTTCCCAAGAGTGCCAGAGAGTTTGGATTTCCGATGCCCTGGGAAGAGTGTGCAGCTCTCAGGAGGAATATGCTGCTTTTCCTGCCTGGTACCAGTCCTTGTACTCTTCCAGCTCCCTTTTTCAGGTGTGGGTTTCCAGGATTTCCTCGGGGTTGGTACTTCCAAACTGTCAATGCTGCACCCGAGAGTGGCCACCAAAGTATCAGAGATTGTTTTGTTCCTCTGCCCTAGACATGTGTGTTCAACAGAGCCAAATGCTGCCCAGTTCTGGGTTCTCCTTCCAACACCCACTTTCAGATGGAATTTTAATGGGGTGCTAACATCCTAAATATTCAGTAGAGCTGCATGGGAGCTTTCCTGCAGATTGTGTTTTCCTGAGGAGAAACTTTCTGAACCTGAGAAGCTCCTTCACACAGTGAAAAGAAGGGAGGATAAAATCCAGGAAGTGTCATAAGTACAGTCCATGCAGAAATAACTTTGGGCTGTTCCAAAATGCTGTTACTCATCCCAGCACCCAGGGACATGGTGGGAATTCAGCCTCTGGTGAGAAACTTCCTGAAACCTGGGAATCTGGGAACAAACTTTGAAGGTTGGCAAGTGCTTCCCCAGTGCTTTCACACAGAATTCCACAGAAATTAATTTCACTGCTCTCATCTTTAAAAGAGTTCTGTCAATGTCCATTCCTTGAAATTCTGAGTTTTAGTCTTCTAATCAGTTCATCAGCCGTAGAAATTTCAATTTCTCATTTGTGTCCTGTTTGTGTTTGATTTTTCTGTCTTAGCCCTTAAATTGCTCTGGGTGGGATGCTCTGGGTGTTTCCAGAGCTCTGTGGATCCAGCTGTAGGGAGTGCAGCAATCCCTCCCATTCCCAGGGGGACTCAATGGACACTGAGGTGCAGCATTTGCAGGGTGGATTGAAAGCACAGCGGTGCTGTGCATGAGAAGAGAAGGCTCCAGGGAGGCCTCAGAGCCCCTTCCAGAGCCTAAAGGGGCTCCAGGAGAGCTGGAGAGGGCTGGGGACGAGGGCTGGAGGTCCAGGACACAGGGAATGGCTTCCCAGTGCCAGAGGGCAGGGATGGATGGGATGTTGGGCAGGAATTGTTCCCTGGGAGGGTGGGCAGGCCCTGGCACAGGGTGCCCAGAGCAGCTGGGGCTGCCCCTGGATCCCTGGCAGTGCCCAAGGCCAGGTTGGACACTGGGGTTGGGAGCAGCCTGGGACAGTGGAAGGTGTCCCTGCCATGGCAGGGGTGGCACTGGATGGGCTTTAAGATCCCTCCCAACCCCAAGCAGTCTGTGATATTCTGTGTGATGATGCCAGAGCTGTGTTTCCCAGACCAGACTCTCTCCCCCATGGAGATGGACAGAGATGTGTTGAAAATTCTTGTCCAAGTCACTTAGGAGTGGCACAATTGCCCAGGACAGGGATGGAAGCACATCCCAGGGGGATTTCACAGCCCTGTGGATGTGGCACATGGGGACGTAGTCAGTGGTGGCCCTGGCAGTGCTGGGGATGGTTGGACTTGCTGGGCTCAGAGGGCTTTCCCAGCCTCAAGGATCCTGTGATTCCATTACTCTAAGTAGTCCCTGTGTGTCCTGTGTCCAAGGAACGCCTCGTGTAAGAAATATTTATCCCATTACAGGGCTGTTTACAGATGGCTTTGCCTGGCATGTATCTTAATGTCAGCTGGGAAAGGGTAGAAATCGTTAAGGGATGGAGGAGAACATCCCTTGATATTCCCCAGGCGCCTTAATTACTGAGCTGCCTTGGCTCTGGCCCTGCCTCTGGCACACACGGGACCTGCCACGTCTCTGGCAGAGCTGCCGTGGCACAGTGGGTGTCCCAGTGCTGGGTTTAGTTCCTGCTCTTGTTTTCCCTTTCATCATCTTGTAGATCTGGCTGATAGGATAAGTTACTGGTGGTCTGATGTCATGGAATCACGGAGAGTTTGGGATGGGAGGAACCTTAAAGCCCATCCAGTCACATCCCCTGCCAAGCAGGGAACCTTCCACTGTCCCGGGTTGCTCCAAGCCCCGTCCAACCTGGCCTGGAACACTTCCAGGGATATTTGAAGCCTAATTTTGGAGCTTGAACTGAAGTAATGAAACTGGAATCAGGCCGGTAGGAAAGGTCTGCTCCTTCCTATGGGTGTGAAAAGCAGCTGTGAAGGGCACTGACATCCCACAGGGATGGGGTGGCTGGGCCTGTTGCATTTGTTTTCCTGCCTTCCATTGCTGCTGTTCCTGGTCTCATGTGGAAAGTAACCCATCTCTGAGCTCCCTCATCTCCACCAGACCCTTCATCTCTCTCATCTCTTTCATCTCATTTTCTGCGCTCCATCTCCCTCATCCCTCTCAGCTCTGTGAACTCCCTCATTTTTCTCAGCTTCATCAGCTCCCTCAGCTTCATCAGCTCAATCATCTCTCTGAGCTCCCTCATGTCCCCCAGCTCCCTCATTTCTCTCAGCTCCCTCATTTCTCTCAGCTCCCTCATCTCCCTCAGCTCCCTCATCTCTCCCAGATCGCTCATCCCTCCGCTCCCTGTGGGAGGTGTTGGGCTCCCTGGAGCTGGGGAGGATGTTTCTCATCCTCCTGGGCCCAGTCGGTGCTGGCATTGCAGCCGAGCCCACGGCCGGGGAAAAGGGGCCTTTTCCTCACCCAGCTGCTGCCCAGGGAGCAAGGGTCCAGGGCTGTGGGCACAGGGGTGTCAGGAGGGGACTGTCACCAGTGGGTGATTCCCAGGGCAGCTCCAGGGCTTGCTGGAGCTGGGGAGGAGCGGCTGGAGCTGAGCAGGGACAGAGGATGATAAATTCAAGTGTAACAAAGCCCCCTCTGTCCAGTAAGAGCATCTGCTGTGTCCCAGGCCAGGTTGGACACTGGGGCTTGGAGCAGCCTGGGACAGTGGAAGGTGTCCCTGCCATGGCAGGGGTGGCACTGGATGGGCTTTAAGGTCACTCCCAACCCAAACCAGTGTGGGATTCTGGGATTGTCTTTGCCTTCAGAGCATTTCTGTAAGTACAACACAACAAAGTGGCAAAGGCAGGAGCTTAGTTTCCTAAGGTTTCCTCATTTATGGCGTGACAGCTCCAAAAATAATCCACAGATGCCCAGGGGAGGAGGTTAAGGAGCAAAGTTCACCTGGTTCACTTGGGCTGCAGCACCTGCTCCACCTCCTCCCACAGATCCTTACACAAGCTGCTTCCAATCGGTTTTTTCTGGCATTGCTCCATGTGTGCTTTTTTTAGTCAAAGCTCAGAGGGAATCACAGAATCCCAGAATGGTTTGGGTTGGAAGGGACCTTAAATCCCATCCAGTGCCACCCCTGCCATGGCAGGGACACCTCCCACTGTCCCAGGCTGCTCCAAGCCCCAGTGTCCAGCCTGGCCTTGGACACTGCCAGGGATGGGGAATCCACAGCCTCTATGGGCAACCAGTCTGTGGGTCTGGAGCAGAGGGTGAGGCTTTTGGAGCTGACCTCAGAATTCCGGGGCTTTGGGCATGTGATGAGGATGAACATTCCCTGTTGGGAGTCTGGAGGCAGCAGGATCACCTGGCTGATAGAAATCCAAGTGATTCCAGCTGTCCCCTGCCAGCACTGTGGGTGTTGGCCCTGCCAGGATGCCAGGCCCGGGCCCTGTGGTGCCATGGCAGGAGGTGGAGCCTCTGCTGCCCCTCTATCTGATGGCCTCGTTGCATGTTTTAATTTCAGGAGCTGGGAGCAGAGTGTAAAACCACCCCCAGGAAAGGTGTGTTGTCACAGGGAGAGCTCCAGGCAGCTCTCCCCACAGCGTCTGGGGTCTGTGGGGGCTCAGGTGCAGCAGAACCTCAGGGGTTCCTGGAGTCTGTACAGAACAGATGGGCAAAAATGGTCCCACAAGGGAGAGGCTGAGGTCCTGCGGGATTGCCTGGAGTGTCCCAGTGCCAGAGGGCAGGGCTGGATGGGATCTTGGGCAGGAATTGTTCCCTGGGAGGGTGGGCAGGCCCTGGCACAGGGTGCCCAGAGCAGCTGGGGCCGCCCCTGGATCCCTGGCAGTGTCCAAGGCCAGGCTGGACATTGGGGCTTGGAGCAGCCTGGGACAGTGGAAGGTGTCCCTGCCATGGCAGGGGTGGCACTGGGTGGGCTTTGAGGTCCTTCCAACCCAAACCTGTGGCTCTCTGATACTTGATGAGGATTCCCGTGGCTCAGTAGCCCTAAGGAGCTGTTTGTGCTCTCCTCAGTGTACAACTGGACGGTCGACGAGGTGGTTCAGTGGCTCATTTCCTACGTGGAGCTGCCCCAGTACGAGGAGACCTTCCGGAAGCTGCAGCTGAGCGGCCACGCCATGCCCAGGTCAGTGCCATGCCCGGGTCAGTGCCATGCCTGGGTCAGTGCCATGTCCGGGTCAGTGCCATGCCCGGGTCAGTGCCATGTCCGGGTCAGTGCCATGCCTGGGTCAGTGCCATGCCCAGATCAGTGCCATGCCCAGGTCAGTGCCATGCCTCAGTGCCATGCCCGGGTCAGTGCCCATTGTTCCTATGGGACATGTGCAGGGAGAGAACCAGGGCCTGGCAGGGGTCAGCTTCTCTCATCACCTGAAGTTCCTTGGCATGTGCAGTGCCCAGCCTGATTCCTGTTCTGCTCCAGTTGTGAGTGAAAAGAGGGAAAATTTGGGTTAGATACAGGGCAGGAATTGTTCCCTAGGAGGGTGGGCAGGCCCTGGCACAGGGTGCCCAGAGCAGCTGGGGCTGCCCCTGGGTCCCTGGCAGTGCCCAAGGCCAGGTTGGACATTGGGGCTTGGAGCAGCCTGGGACAGTGGAAGGTGTCCCTGCCATGGCAGGGGTGGCACTGCAGGGGCTTTAAGGTCCCTCCCATCAAAACCATTCCAGGATTCCACATAAGAGAAACACTGGCTGAGAGTTGACCTAAGCTTGTAACAGGTTTGAAGAATCTCAGTGCAGCTCTTTGGATAAAGGTTCCTGTCACTGAAAAAGGGGCTTTTAAACTGACTGGGAAGGAGGGATTAACTGGGAATAAAATGAGGATGTTTTTGAGGCAGCACAATGTGTGCCCACATTTCTTCCAAGGGAGAGCTGTGGTTTATGGTCTGTGTCACAGGATGTAAAGGCAGTGGAGATTTGGTTTAAAAATAGTTATTAGTGATTGGTGGGACACCAAAAGATGGGCTTTGATGGGAAGTCAGTCCCTCAGGCTGTCAGGTTAATGAATCAGGCCTGGCCTTGGTTTCTCCTGCTCTCTCCCAGTCCTAAAAATGCTGCTGCAAAGTGTCCTAGAGACACCCTGGCTCCGAGACAACAACAGTGAGGGCTTTGTCCTGGTAGCAGGGAGCTCCCAGGCCCTGCTCCCGTCTCTCCCTAATCCCTGGTGTGTTCCTGGTCCTGGTGGATGTGCCCACAGCTCGTTGTTTTCCCCTGTTGTGCAGGCTGGCAGTGAACAACGCCACCATGATGGGGACAGTGCTCAAAATGACCGACCGCAGCCACCGGCAGAAGCTGCAGCTCAAGGCCCTGGACACGGTGCTCTTCGGGCCTCCTCTGTGTGAGTACCCAGAGTCCTGGAAAATCTGTCCTGTATAAAAAGTGCAGCAACTTCGACAAATTTAGTTTCTGGAATCGTAACTCGTACACCCTTCCCTTTTTCAAATTTAATTTCAGCTTCCAATTTCTCTAACAGATCCCTCCCCAGCAGTGGTCTAGGGGAGTTAGGCATATAAAGGAATTGATGAGTTACCTGGTGCTTCCCCAGTTTAAATTTCAAAGGTTGGAACAAAGGCTGTGTTTCAGTTACCCCTGTTGCCCCAATGACCTGAACATGGCTCAGTTTCCCTTCTAAAGTATTTAACACAGAATATGCCACACCGGTGTCTACCAGAAATTCTAAATCATCTTTCCCCAGCGTTGGGAAAGACCCCCAAGGCCAGCATGAGGATCTGTGTCTGCTCAGACCGGACACCAGAGCCAGGCCTGGGGGACCCAAACTGCCCAGTGCAGCCTCACTCAGGGAACTCATCCCAGCACAGTTCCCCTGGAGCAGGAACAGGTTGTCTCTGGATTCATGGGAGCAGCTCTGCGGCCTGGAGGCATCCTGGGCTGGCATTCCCATGTCAGAGGGCTGCTCCCAGAGGTGCAGACCCCCACCGTCCTGCTGGGATCTCCCGTGTGCACAGGGTGAAGCCTGCTGGCCCTCTGTGCTGCTGAGGGTGGGGGTGAGCTGCTGGAGGGCAGCGATCCTGCCTGCTCCCAGGGAAGCTGCTGCCATGTCCTGGGCTTTCCTGGGGCTCCACTGTTATGTCCTGAGGCTCTGCTGGTGACTCAAGGCTGTGAATTACCCACCTCTGGAGGAGGGAAGGAGCAGCAGGCTGGATGGGAAGGAGTTTAGGATGGCTGATATGAAGGCTTGGGCTCCTTTGATGCTTTATCAGCATCTCAAGCTCTCTGATGCCTATCTCCACGCTCCAGGTGCTCCCTTTGCGTACCTTCGTGTCTGCTCCCTATTAAAGGTGCTTTTGTCTCTCTCCCTCTCTGCCATGGCTTTCTCCTGGGCTCTGGGTGCAGAGGGGTAGAATCCCCCCTTTCCTGCTGCCTGTGCTGGGGGATCAGCATGGGAATTTTGGGGTCCCAGTGCTCATGGCTGGTGCATGTCCAGCCTCTCCCACTCCAGCATCCCCAGGTCCTTCTTCCCAGGGCTGCTCTCCAGCCCTTCCCACCCAATCCTGGGAAAACTGCCTGCACAGTGGGAGCCACGGTGTGAGGCTTGGCAGAGCCATGGGAAGGGAGTCACAAGCCTGGGTTGTACAGTCAGCTCACAGTTATTGAAAAGCCTCTTTTTGTGCAGGCACAGTTTGGTTTTTATTTATTGCCCACGTTAAAAGTGAAGCTTTCTGGTGAGTTGGTGGCCTGGCCAGGGCTGGTGGAGCCGTCCTGGGTGAGCTCCTCCAACAGTGGCTCCAGCCCAGCGACTCCAGTGCTGGGGGCGGGATTTCTGCGGAGCTCTTTGTGCTGTGTCAATGGCAAAGTGAATGGCTTGTACTGGCTGGAACTAATGGCTGTTCCCCACGCTGGAGCTGTTCCGTTCTGCCCCGCGGCTCCCTTGGCTCTGGAATCTGACCCTCCCTGGGTCAGGGAGATCAAAGTGTGCAGGGAACCGCGGCGGTCAGGCTGCTCCGGATCGAGGGCCGCTCACACACCTCTGATCTCTGTGCCTGGAAGCTTTTCAGGCCAGGCTGGATGGGGCTTGGAGCAGCCTTGGCTAGTGGAAGGTGTCCTGAGCGCAGCAGGAGGTGGAATGGGATGAGCTTTAAGGTCCCTTCCAACCCAAACCATTCTGTGATTCTATGACTGTATATACAGGCTATGTGAGAACAGGAAATACGCTTTAAATCTGCAGTGGAGGGAGAGATTTATCCCTCTTTAGACGGTAAAACTGGCTGGTTTCTGGTCATCTGAATGGCTTTGTCTGCAGTCATGGGGAGAGGTTGTTTATCTAAACCAATTCCCTCGGGAATGGATTGCAAAACACCTTTCAGGAGCCACCAGCAATCGGCAGCTTCGGGAAGTGCTCAGTGCCCTTTTAAGCTGCGGAGGCTGCTTTTACACCCTGCTGATGTGGTGGTCCCGATGTGTTCCTGCCCCAGCTCCTTTCCTGTGCTCAGGGGAGGTGGCTCTGGGGGTAAAGTGGGCTCTGGAGGGGAGCTGGGCTCTGGGGGTCTCGGAGCTGCTGGCAGGGAGATGTGGTGCACAGGTACAGAGTTTCAAAGGTTTGTCTCCTCTCCTGAAGCTCTGTTCCCCACAGGTATAAAAGCGTTGAATCAAAGCAGCCTAGACTGGAGCCCCAGTGCTCCTGCAGGCTCCTGCACCCAGAGACACGCCGCTGTCCGTGGGGATCACAGCAGGTGAACACGGTGCTGTGCCTGCTGCTGGGTGAAGCTTTTCCCAGCCCGGGGCTCCAGGGTTGGATGTCTGGCTCGTGGCAGAGGTTTCAGCCAGTTTCCATGGCCAGTTGCCATGTGGATCTGCAGGCTCCTGCCATCTCTCCAGGTCTGGTTCCTGCTGCCTGACTCCAGCCCTGCCATTTCCTACGGCAAGCAGGTCTGACTACTTCAGCTCTGTAATTAATCCAAGTGCAAGGGATCGTGGTACAATTGTGTTCTAAGCAACGTGAGGTGACTCCTTCTTCTGTGTCTGTTCCTTTGGGGTCCTGTTCCTGTGTTTCAGGAATTTATCTGGCACAAAATAGCACAACTTGAGGTGAAACATGGAATCCCAGACTGGTTTGGGTGGGGAGGGGTCTTAAATCCCATCCCATCCCACCCCTGCCATGGGCAGGGACACCTTCCACTGTCCCAGGCTGCTCCAAGCCCCAATGTCCAGCCTGGCCTTGAGCACTGCCAGGGATCCAGGGGCAGCCCCAGCTGCTCTGGACACCCTGTGCCAGGGCCTGCCCACCCTCCCGGGGAACAATTCCTGCCCAAGATCCCATCCATCCCTGCCCTCTGGCACTGGGAAGCCATTCCCTGTGTCCTGTCCCTCCAGGCCTTGTCCCCAGTCCCTCTCCAGCTCTCCTGGAGCCCCTTTAGGCCCTGCAAGGGGCTCTGAGCTTTCCCTGGATCCTTCTCCTCTCCAGGTGAGCACCCCCAGCTCTCCCAGCCTGGCTTCAGAGCAGAGGGGCTCCAGCCCTGGAGCAGCTCCGGGGCCTCCTCTGGGCTCTCTCCAGCAGCTCCAGGCCCTTCTGCTGTTGGTGTCCCAGGGCTGGAGGCTCTGCAGGTGCAGCTTTGCTGCTTTTGAACTTGGGAGAGAACTTTGTGTAATTTCAGCTCTTTCCCTGCTGCTCCCCTCGCCCTGGGCCAGAGACCAACAGCACCGTGGCCGCTCCACAGCAGAGCCTCAGATTGTTCCTGTCCAGTTTATTGTGATTTAAACCCCTCTGGATTTGTCCCTGGCCTGCAGCGGGGCTGGCACAGCCTGTCCTGCACCCGTGTGGCCTCGGCTGCTCCCAGCACCAGGCAGACCTGAGCACACGTTACACCTGCAAAGGCTGCAGGAAAAGCCACGTACACCACAGCAAACTTGACTTCTCTCCCTTTCTTATTTCCTTTTTTTTGGGAAAGGAGGGAGAACAGGCACAGTTTTATCACTGATTGTTCCACTTGACTGCAGGACTTGATGTCCTGTTGGGTTTGCAGCTCTGCCTGGGCTTTGTGTTTGAAAGAAGATGAAATGATTGGACAAGGGGGGAGGGTTTGGAACTGCAGGAGGGTTGATTTTGATGAGATACCAGAAAAAAGCATTTACAATGAAGGTGGGAAAATGGAGACACTCCCAGCAGCTCCTCTGCTCTGGAGTGCCAGGACACAGGGAATGGCTTCCCAGTGCCAGAGGGCAGGGCTGGATGGGATCTTGGGCAGGAATTGTTCCCTGGGAGGGTGGGCAGGCCCTGGCACAGGGTGCCCAGAGCAGCTGGGGCTGCCCCTGGATCCCTGGCAGTGCCCAAGGCTGGACACTGGGGCTTGGAGCAGCCTGGGATGGTGGGAGGTGTCCCTGCCATGGCAGGGGTGGCACTGGAGGGGCTTTAAGGTCTTTTCCAACCCAAACCATTCTGCGATTCCATGCTCCTACATTCACACCCAAGCTGAGTTTTCACACAGTTTCCTCATCCACATGTCTTTGGAAGTGCTGGTGAAGAGGAAGGATGTGTCCAAGTGCTGCTGTGCTGGAGCCAAGGGCGGCTGGCAGCAGGAGAGGGGTCAGGGCAGGGTGGGGCTGGCAGGGATTGCTCCAGGCAGCTCCTGGACGTGCCCGAGCTCTGCCTGCGGGCAGGGCACGGCCCTGGCAGGGGCAGCGGGGCAGGGGAACAAAGCTGTGGTGGCTGTGGGAGGGTGGAACACAAACCACCTGAACTCTTCAGCCCCGCTGCTCTCCAAATGGGAGCTGGGAGGATTCAGGCTGAGAGATCTGCAGCCACTTGCCAGGATCTGCTCCCTCGGAAGAGGATGTTGTGATATTCCATCCGGGAGGGGAAGCGGCGCCAGCGCTCACCTTGTTTAATTCTGAGTGTCGAATTTACACCGGGTGTTTTCAGGGAGTGATGGATCACATGTGGTGGGGAGATGGTGCTTGGGTGTCTCCTGGGCCTTTGGGAGGGGTCCTGGCCCTGTCCCCCCACAGGGAAAGCCCCTCCATCGTGGGCAGGGGAGCAGCATCACTGTCCCCACGTGTCCGGCCGGTGTGGGGCTGCTGGGCAGCCCTGGAGCCAGGTCATTCCGTGCTGTGCTCTGCCTTTCCAATCCGGGTTTCCACCTCCCAGGTCCCCTCCCGTGTCCCCCCAGCTCTGCCAGTGTGGCAGACGTGGTTTAGCTGTGATCAGAGAATGGCTTGGCTTGGGAGGGACCCTAAATCCTGTCTGATCCACCCTGTTCCACTGTCCCAGGCTGCTCCAAGCCCTCTGCAACCTGGCCTTGGGCACTGCCAGGGATCCAGGGGCAGCCACAGCTGCTCTGGGCACCCTGTGCCAGGGCCTCCCCTCCCCTCAGTACAGGTATTTTTTTCCTGTATCTGGTGTGAATCACCTGTTTTTTGGTTCAAAACCAGTGCATACTGGTTGTTGAGTCCCAGCTCTCTGGACTGAGCTGCTCTTTCATTTGTGGCTCTTTCAGCACACACTTGGTTGAGTTACAGGAAAAAAATTCTGCTTGACTCATCTTTTTGGGCTTTGTTTGGCACTCGAGTCCCCACTTAATTACCTTCATCCCCTCACATGCATCAACACCTTTTTTTGAATTAACTGTTGAAAAAGGGAGTTTCCACATTGAGTTGTGATTCTGATGGAAAGTTTGGCAGCTTGACAGTTGGACACTTGAGCTGCCCCAGCTCTGTGATCCCAGCAGGGGTTTTTCAAGTAATTATTTTGTTCTTAGTTACCTGTGCTGCCCTGTGAGATCACAGCTGTTCTGGAGGGGTTCCTATGTGGAGTTTCCCCTGTCCCACTTATTGCCAGGCAAACTGGAGCTGGAAGATTTGGAATTTCATCTTTTTGTTGTTGTTGTTGTGTCTCCAAATTGAATAAATGTTGTCAAGCTTCTGGTTTTCCCCTTAAATATCAACGTAGCTCAACTTTTCCCTTCGTGAATCCTGTGCCACAATTCCTTGTAAGACTCCCCTGAGTTCTCCTGTCCCACTGTGGTGCAGGCAAAGCACTTTGGAGTTAATCACCTCTGAATCCAGCAGTGTCTCTGGTCTCTCGCAGTGACCCGTCACAACCACCTCAAGGACTTCATGCTGGTGGTGTCCATTGTCATCGGCGTGGGCGGCTGCTGGTTCGCCTACATCCAGAACCGCTACTCCAAGGAGCACATGAAGAAGATGATGAAGGACCTGGAGGGTCTCCACAGGGCTGAGCAGTCTCTCCATGACCTACAGGAGAGGTAGGTTTCCACTGTCCATCCAGCTGGAGCACTCAGTTCTTCCTGCACGGTCCCTATTCCTTTAGGTTTCAGGAAATACTTTATTTTAGCTGTCGTGGTGCCTCACAGCAGTCAGCCCCTTCCTGAGGGACTCTGGAGCTGGGATGGGGGCCTGGCTCCTGCAGGGATCCATGGAGCAGGCCTCGTGTAAAGATCTGTGTGTTCTTTCACAGTCACAGAGCCAGGGAGTGCTTTGGGTTCAAAGGGCGCTTAGAGCTCATCCAGTCCCACCTCCTGCCATGCGATCCAGCTCATGTGGAATTTGTCATCCAAGGTTGTTTCACCTTGGCTTTGGATGGGGAAAAAGCATGTTGGAACAGCAGAGCAATCAGAGGATTTACACATCCCCTCTTGAATTCTTGCAGCTGTGTGGGGAAGCAACACCTAAATCAAAGAGTGTTGCTTGGAAAGTGAAAAAAATACATCATTTTGAAGTATTTATTAGGAATATCTGGGCTTTTGGCATATGGATCAAATCCTGCAGCCTCGGAAATGGGGTCTCTACTCCCAGGAATTACTGCAGTGGTTCCAATAAAGCTACTGGTGGGAGAACGTGCTCCAAGAGACCCTCTGGACACAGGGATCTTCTGGGACAGGGCAGAGCCTTCTGCCCTGGTGATGACAAAGCCAGGGGGTGCTCTGGCAATGGAATATTTTAAGGGCAGATTTAGCAAATAACAGAGCAGGATAGTCTGGGGCTGGAACGATTTTCTGTGAGGTTTCAGTGGAGGATAAACTCAACTAGGCTGCCCTGAGAGCTGCTGGCTGCATTCCCAGTGACTTCTCTGAACACGGGGTTCCCTCCCAGGTGCTCGTCCTGGCCGATCACAGGGTGCAGTGAGTGCCCTGTGCAAGCACCGGGATCCCGGGGATGTCAGGCTGCCCTGGAGACCTGCAGGCAGCCAGGTTTTGGGGATCTGTGCAATGTATCCCCAGGTCTGCAGCCCCATTTCTTGCCTACGTGCTCGTTACAGCCTTCAGGGATCCATCCTGCCCGTGAGTGTTGCTGGAAAGGCTCCTCCTGTTCCCCCAGTGAGATGGGACCAGTTGGGGTCCGTGAGGTGAGCGAGCACCCGAGGGAGCTCCCGGGTGATGGAGCCACCCTGGGCACGTTCCCCTGGCACAAAATCCACTCCCCTCTGCCAGCTGCAATCCACAGCTGGCTCCACACAGCCTCATGGAGTTTGTTACAGCTCGGAAATACTCCCAAAGAAAGGTTGATTTATTTTTTCTGCATCTGGAAGGAGACAGGAATCCCTTCTCCGTGTCCACCCCCTGGAGCAGCAGTGTCGGGGCAGGAGGGCTCGGCTGGGCTCACCTCCGAGCTCCGAACCGGGAACGTGCCTGGGGGGAGTGACCTTGGCCCTGCTGCCGAGGGCAGAGCCACGTAAACAAGTGGATGTTCCTGGGAAGTTCAACTAATGCTCTAAAGCCCCTCAGGAAGAAACACAAAACCGCTTGTGCTCGGCACAGCTTTAAGCCGGAGCAGCTCGGGAGGGCCCGTCCTCCACAGAGGGCACCGAGCAGGAGCTCAAGGACTGCGAGCTGAATTGGGGACCTTGGGGGGCCTCTCGAGGGGAAATATTCCTTCCCTTCCTCGTGCTTCCCCAGCGGGGTTCAGCTGGGGTCCTCAGCTGCCGTAGGAACAGCAGAACCTCCGGACAGCCCCAGTGCTCCTGGACTTGCGGAGAAGCTATGCTGAAGTTCTGCTCAGAGAATTCTTTTCCAGAGCTTGAAGGAGCCTGCTGTGCTGGCTGGGTGAAGCTCAGTGCCGAACAGACCTCTGGAAGGCACGGGATGCCTCTGCAGTGCCACTGCTGCTGGAATTTGCTGAGCAGCTCAGGCACGCTCCCGAGGAGCTGGGAATGTTCATACAAAACCCCAGCTTTTATTCCTCTTCAAAGCACCTTTGAGAACATCCTTCAGCAGTGACACTTTCCAGTCCATTAAGTGACTCATCGAGATCATCAAGTCTTGGCACATCCCACTGCCTGAAAGGAGTGGGCAGGTCTGTTTTGGAGATGGATGGCTTGTATGGAGGCTCCTGTGCCGTGAGCTGCCCCTGGATCCCTGGCAGTGCCCAAGGCCAGGTTGGACACTGGGGCTTGGAGCAGCCTGGGACAGTGGAAGGTGTCCCTGCCATGGCAGGGGTGGTCTCACCTGCTGGTTCCTGGTGCTGAGAGTGGTCTCTTCTGACCTGGGAGAGTCGGTGACTCAGGCGGTTGCCCCGACCCAGGTGCAGCACAGGCCTTGCTGGGAGCCTCAGTGCAGGTCAGCTCCTCGTGTAAGATCCCACAGATCCAGGGAGATCCAGGGTTTCGTTGTTGCCACCAGTTCTCAGTTGTTGCCATACATTCCTACTGATTTAATTGTGTCATGAGGAAAAATAGGAACATCCAGGCAGGAATAAGACATGTCTGAATTGGCAGGACTTAGTGGAGGGAACATGGAGCCATCCCATCTGGGTGGTCTGATGTGCTCTGGCAGATCTTCCCCTGCTTTGTTTTATCAAAGTCTTCACTTTGGTGAAAACACCAGGAATTCAGCTTAATTTGAGGCTCAGTAGAGGAAATCTGGATGTGCTTTGGAAAATGAAGAAAATGCATCCCGAGTATTTGGTGAATGAACAGAGCTGAGACTGAGCAGTTGACAATTTCCTTTCTTCCCAGCCACGGTGAACTTTCTCCCTGGCATCCCCGTGGCGCAGGGCGGGGTCGTGGCGGGCAGCCCCGGCGCCCAGGCTGCCTGCGGTGCCCGGGGAGCCGGCCCGGCACTGGCTCTGGCTCTCTGTGTGCTGCAGGCTGCAGAAGGCGCAGGAGGAGCACCGCTCTGTGGAGGTGGAGAAGGTGCACCTGGAGAAGAAGCTGCAGGACGAGATCAGCATTGCCAAGCAGGAGGCACACAGGCTGCGGGAGCTCCGCGAGGGCACCGAGAACGAGCTCAGCCGGCAGAAATACGCGGAGCAGGAGCTGGAGCAGGTAAGGGCTCACCTGGGGGCTGCACCTCCAGAGGGCAGACATGGCACTGAGGGCAGTGCTGCTCCATCCCTCTGGGAAATCACGGGAACACAGAATGTCTGCGTTGGGAGGGTCCTCAAAGCCCACCCAGTGCCACCCCTGCCACGGCAGGGACACCTCCCACTGTCCCAGGCTGCTCCAAGCCCCAGTGTCCAACCTGGCCTTGGACACTGCCAGGGATCCAGGGGCAGCCACAGCTGCTCTGCTCTCACCTGAGTGGGGCAGAAGGACAGAACCCAATCCCTTTCCTGCTGCCCACGCTGAGGGATCAGCCCAGGATTGGGGATTTCAGGTCCCAGTGCTCGTGGCCAGGGCCTGTGGAGCTTCTCCCCACCAATCCCCAGCTCCTTCTCCCCAGGGCTGCTCCCAGTCCATTCTCCCCAGCCTCTCTCTGTGCTGGGATTGCCTGACCCAGGCACAGGACGCTGCCCTTGGCCCTGCTGAACTCCATGAGGCCGGCACGGTCCCACCTCTCCAGCCTGTCCAGGTCCCTCTGGATGCCCCATCCCTTCCATCCAGCGTGTGACCACAGCACCCAGCTCTGTGTCAGTGGCAAACGTGTAGGGCTGCCCCGGATCCCGGTGTCTGTGTCACCAACAAAGACATTTCCCAGCACCAGTGCCAACCCTGGCTCCTGAGGGACACCAGTCCTCACTGCTCTCCACCACCCCTGAACCCAGTGATGCTGCTGCTCTTCTGCCTTTGCTTTCCCACTCCCCTTGGTGGAGGAGAAGCCCCCAGTCTCTTTTCCATAGTGTCCATTACACGTCGCTGTCGCCGGACAGGGCAGGTGCTGGCACCTTGTGAGGTCCCAGCAGGAGCAGAGGGGTTGGACTTGCCCTGCAGCTGCACGCTCTGGGATTTCTGACTCCCTCTCCAAGCCATGCACTCTTTCTTTGTTTGTATTCATGGTTTTAGAATAGATTTGGAATGAGTTCAGTTATGCTTCCCATGTTTTCTCGTGGATCAGAGGGGTGTGTAAGGGTTGGGCTGGGAAAGCCCTCTGAGACCATCAAGTCCCGCCATCCCCAGCACTGCCAAGGCCACCGCTGACCATGTCCCCAGTTGCCAGATCCTATTAAATCCCTCCAGGGATGTGACTCCAGCATTGCCCTGGGCAGCCTGTGCCAGGGCTGGACAACCCTTTCCATAAGGAAATTTTCCTAGTCTCCAACCTTAACCTCTCCAAACCTACAAGAAAGTCCAAACCCATAATTCCAGTAGCTGCTTCCTATCTCACCTGAGGGACCATTCTCACCTGACTCTTAAGTTACAGATCAGTTTAAACTCAAACTGGGAGCCAGAACTGCATGAGTTCCTTGGATATCCCAAGGCCATGGGTGTATCCTCCCAGCTGTGTTCAGTCTTTGTTGCCACCATGGAAGACAGGGAAGAAAACGAGGCAGGAATCCAGGGTTTCCCCAAGCAAGGCAGGACCAAGTGTCCTGGGAGCCCCGGGGCAGTGCAGGGGTGCAAACAGCAAATTCCCTTCCTGCCTGGAGCAGCAGCAGCCCCGAGCCCCACAGTGCCCGTTCCCAGGAGCGCTCTTACCCAGCCCCCCTCCTGTGGCCACCCAGCCTCTCCACGGGGCCGCTGAGCTCCCTTCCAGGGCACGCCCCGGGATGTCCATCCTGACACAGACAGACACTGGGCCGGTGTGCTTTGGGCCACCAGATGGGGCTGGGTGGCCTCAGGTGCCCCCGGCCCTCGCGCCCGGCCGCCTCCCGGCTCCGGGGAAGCCCAGCTCTCATCCCTTCCACTTCCCCCTGCGTTCCCATCTGTAAGGAGCCCGGGAAGCCGGAGCTGCCGTGGCCTCTGTGGTTCCTCAGTCCGTCGGGAGGTGAGTACTGGAGTGTCCCACCTGACACTGTGTGACTGTAACCCCAGCACCATCCCAGCAGCTCGAGGACACTCGTGACATTAACCAGCCACCTCTGACCCCACAGCTCCTCCCAGTTCAACATATTCCCTGCTCCCAGGGAATATTAACCAAGACCACCTCCTGCACCAGTTGATTCCTATCACTAAAGCCACACTGGAGGGTTTGGATGGTCCTGCTGGAGTTGGGTGTATGGGATGGAGAAGTGTCCTGTTCCCAGGCTGTTCATCCATCCCTCTCTCCTCACTGGGTCACCCTCCCCAGACCATGACCCCAGTGGGGCCACAGGCCCAGAGAACACTGAGAGAATTGTGGAATACAATCCCAGACTGGTTTGGGTTGGAGAGACCTTAAATCTCATCCCATCCCACCCCTGCCATGGGCAGAGACACCTTCCACTGTCCCAGGCTGCTCCAAGCCCCAGTGTCCAACCTGGCCTTGGGCACTGCCAGGGATCTAGGGGCAGCCCCAGCTGCTCTGGGCACCCTGTGCCAGGGCCTGCCCACCCTCCCAGGGAACAATTCCTGCCCAAGATCCCATCCAGCCCTGCCCTCTGGCACTGGGAAGCCATTCCCTGTGTCCTGTCCCTCCAGGCCTTGTCCCCAGTCCCTCTGTAGCTCTCCTGGAGCCCCTTTAGGCCCTGCAAGGGGCTCTGAGCTCTCCCTGGATCCTTCTCCTCTCCAGGTGAGCACCCCCAGTTCTCCCAGCCTGGCTCCAGAGGGGCTCCAGCCCTGGAGCAGCTCCGGGGCCTCCTCTGGGCTCTCTCCAGCAGCTCCAGGCCCTTCTGCTGTTGGTGTCCCAGGGCTGGACCGAGCACCCTGGGGGGTCTCACCAGGGCAAAGTAAAACTTTTTTATGAATTTCATTATAAATTGTTGCTCTTAGTGATGCAACTGGGATCCTAAAGATCTTCCCAGGAGAATGGAGACACACAAAATAACTCCTGTTTGCACGGATTCCCTGCAGAACCACAAGGGTTTGGGTCGTGGACACTCATTTTAGCCACTGGTCCCTGCCTGTTCCACACCACTTCCCTTTCCCACTATTCCCTAAAAACATTGTTCCTGTAAGTGTTACGAGCACTCCTGTACCCCAACCAACCAGTGACAGATTCCCTACCCGCTCTTTCTCCATATTCCCAAATCCCAGATGCTTGTGGGTGATGGTCAGAGTTCTGCTGAGGTGGGAGCAGCACCGGATGCTGCTGGTGTCCGACGGGAAAAGCCAGGAAAAACCCGAGGTCTGTGACTCTGAATTTGGCACTCTGGGACTGTTTTAGGCAACTTTACACTGGACAACTCTAAATCACACACAAGTGGTAGAACTGCTTGACCTCTTGTGTGTGGTGCCTCGGGGCTGCTCGTGGATGGATGGTCCTGCCCGATCAAATATGGAATTTCAGAGTATCTGCCTGTACCCCGGGGCTCCTGGCTCCCTAAACCCCGCCGGGCTGGGCTCGGTGAGATGTGACCGAGTTAAAGACCACATGCAGGGAAGAGCTCCGAGTGTGAGCAATCCTGCACAGAAACGCTGCTCTTCGTCCGCCCACCGCTGGGAGGGAGAGGCTGCGGCCGTGGGCTGGGATGTGCGGGAGCAGGGAAAGCTGCGGGAGCTGCTCTGGGTGGGAGGCAAAGCTGTTGTGCAGTGTGAAACCGCACCCCTGAGCTTCGGGGTGCTGGGTGGCACAGGGGCCCCATCCCTGGAGTGAGTCCCGGGACTGCACTTCCCATCCTTCCGCTGCTCCGGGGTGGGACGCGTTCCCTCCCTGCAGGGCTCGTCAGGCCCCAGGGCTGTCAGAGCCTCTCCAAGGGTGGGCACTGCAAGAGAGGAGTTAATTCTTGATGGTCTCCACCACTAAAGGCTTTTCTGTGAGGCTGGAGTGTCCTCAGCTGGCTTCTCACCCACTCCCTTCTAATCCTGTATCTCTGTGGGATGTCAGGCTGTGCAGGAGGAGCCTGGGCTGGGGTGGAAGGAGAGACCCCAGGAATGGCTGATCCAGCCAGGCTGTTTCTTTTCCTGACCAGCAGCACATGTTTTGTGTCTAAATATTTTTCTCATTCGCTCCAGCGTGGAAGTCGTCTCCTGACAAGCTCCCTGGGCTTGGCTCGGAGCTGTGGTGAGACAGGGATCGCCTGCACGGTCCTGTCAGGGATTCTGCCTCCGCAGGAGGATCTGTGGGATTCACAGACAGGCAGGAAGCTCTGCAGAGGTTTCTAGAGGCTGCAAAAAAAACCCCTGAGCGTCCTCACTGCGAACCTAATTCCCTTTTAACAACCTCGTGCACCCTGCCGTCAGCTCCAGAGGGTTTTCGTGTGGCTCGTGGCAGAGGAGCTGATGTGGAGGGGTCGAGAGGGAGCACAGCACGGTGCCACCTGGGAATTTTTGAGGAAGGAGCTCAGCTGTAGGATGGCAGGAATCGTCCGTGGGTTGTTCTGGTGCTCGGAGCAGCAGCCTGGCATGTGGGTGGCTCCTCTCCCACAGTGCCCAGGATGCCACCGCTCCTCCAGAGGACTTTTCCTGCTGCCAGGACTAAGATGAAGCTGCCTGGGAAGTTTTTTCCCGTTTCCCGGCGCCCAGGAGGCAGGGCTGGCAGCAGAGGGGGGATGAGCTGCGGGAGGGCTGTGTCCCCACGGCCGCTCCACGGTGTCCCGGCGTTCTCCCCAGGTGCGGATGGCGCTGAAGAACGCGGAGAAGGAGCTGGAGTCCCACTGCAGCTGGGCCGCCCCCGAGGCGCTGCAGAAGTGGCTGCAGCTGACCCACGAGGTGGAGGTGCAGTACTACAACATCAAGAAGCAGAACGCAGAGAAGCAGCTGCTGGTGGCCAAGGAAGGGGTGAGAGGTGGAGCAGCCTCGTGCTGGGTCCGTGGGGAGGTTTGGGGAGTGAAGCCTGGAGAGTTTGGTTTCTCTGCATCTTCTTTGTTTTGTGAAATCATGGAATCCCAGAATGGGTTGGGTTGGGAAGAACCTTAAAGTTCATCTCATTCTACGGGCAGGGACACCACAGTCCCAGGCTGCTCCAAGCCCCAGTGTCCAACCTGGCCTTGGGCACTGCCAGGGATCCAGGGGCAGCCCCAGCTGCTCTGGGCACCCTGTGCCAGGGCCTGCCCACCCTCCCAGGGAACAATTCCTGCCCAAGATCCCTATCCCAATATCTAACCCTGCCCTCCCTCAGCTCAAAGGCAGTTTCTCTTTTCATGCCTTAAATTTTTATCTTGTGCAGCACAAGCGAGGTGTGAGCAGGGGCTGAGCACGAGGATGAGGATGAGGATGAGGATGAGGATGAGGATGAGGATGAGGATGAGGATGGAGGATGAGGACGAGGATGATGCTCCCATGGGCTCTTGGGGCAGGCAGGTCCCGCCCTGGGCACTGTTGGAGCCTGGAGCCCTGGGAATCAGGGACAGGGATTGCTGCCCTGGGTGCTCGGTGAGCAGAGGCTTTGCTCCTCCTCAGCACAGTCCCGCTCCAGGTGACGAGCATGCCCAGGCAATGGAACCCCCAGATCCATGTGATCAATCCTCGCTGCATTCCTGACCTGGAATGTTGTGTGCCAGCCCTGAGGGATGAGCCCAGGGAGCTATTGTGACACTTCCTCATCTCTGTGGCCATATGGAGCCAGCAGAGCTGGCAGGAGGGAAAACTCTGTCTGCCTTAATCTGCGTTTTTTGGGAACATTTTAACAGTCCAGCAGTTTTCCTTTGGCTGCGTCAGTTCTTGCATCCACATCCTTGGCCTTCCCAAGTCCCAGGTTCATGCCACTGGAGCTGGGAATGGGAGACCTGTGGGCAGAGACTTTAATTTTTGATACAGTGACACAAACCCAACCTCAAACCAAAAATCTTCCCCACCCCAAGATCCCTTGGGCATTCCTGGGCTGCGTTTGGTGGTCATTCATGGGAGAGACGAGCCCATGTGTGAGAGCCCTTCCCTGTGTGAGGTACCTGGTTCATGGAATGGTTTGGGTTGGAGGAACCCTTGGAGACCTTCAAGGCCACCACTGACCCATGTCCCCAGGTGCCACGTCCACAGGGCTGTGAAATCCCTCCAGGGATGGGGACTCCAACTCTGCCCTGAAAGTTCAGCCTTCTCAGTTCAATTCCCTCTGATTTTTGGGAAACTGGGAGAAGGGAGCATGAAATCCCCAACCTGCTACTTGCTGCTGGTGAATTCCTCACCCCAGTGTTAGGGAGAACAACATTCCTCAGTAACACCACCATTCCCACTATTCCCACGTGCACAGGCAGCTGCAGGGACTATTCCTGTCTCAGCCCATGCAGGATGTTCATGGCCTGGGGGAAACATCAGGTTGTCTTCTTCCTGTGACCTTTCTCTGTTGATATTCCAGGCTGAAAAGATCAAAAAGAAGCGAAACACCCTTTTTGGGACTTTCCATGTTGCTCACAGTTCCTCTCTGGACGATGTCGACCATAAAATCTTAACTGCAAAGTGAGTGTCTGCTCAACACCTCCCTTGTCCCTGCGTCCCTCCTCACCCCTCTCCTGTCCCAGGCAGGAGTGTCCTCGCCTCCACAGGGGCTGTGGGGCTCACTTTGCTGAACTTCTGTTGTCCTTAATGACCTGGGCTTGGACACCCTCCTCTTCATCAGTAACCTTCTAATTTTACCTGTGAGAAACAAGGGGTCACAGTTACGTGGAGCAATTAAAAGTCCTGTCAAAACAAGGTTTCAGGAGGCTGCAGGATGCTTAAGGGATTGTCATGGAATGGTTTGGGTTGAGAGGGACCTTACAGCTCATCCAGTGCCACCCCTGCCACGGCAGGGACACCTTCCACTGTCCCAGGCTGCTCCAAGCCCCAATGTCCAACCTGGCCTTGGGCACTGCCAGGGATCCAGGGGCAGCCCCAGCTGCTCTGGGCACCCTGTGCCAGGGCCTGCCCACCCTCCCAGGGAACAATTCCTGCCCAAGATCCCATCCAGCCCTGCCCTCTGGTAGTGGGAAGCCATTCCCCCTTGTTATTATCCCTGGGTACTTCAGCTGCTGCTGCATTTTTTAATTCCTGTATTCCTGGAATTGGAGTGAAAAGTGTCTCAAATTTCAGGATACACAGCTGGCCCTATGGACTGTATTCCAAGTGATTCAGGGGGTGTTTTCCCTTCATTGCCTCCGTTGTCCCTGTCTGTCCCTGTCCCCAGGCAAGCGCTGAGCGAGGTGACGGCGGCGCTGCGGGAGCGGCTGCACCGCTGGCAGCAGATCGAGCTCCTCTGCGGCTTCCAGATCGTCAACAACCCCGGCATCCACTCCCTGGCCTCGGCCCTCAACATCGACCCCGGCTGGATGGGCACCCCCCGGCCCAACCCCTCGCACTTCATCATGACTGACGACGTGGACGACCTGGACGAGGAGCTCGTGTCGCCCATGTCCATCCAATGTACGTGAGCCCTGGGAATGGGGGCTCCCTGGGAATGGGGGCTCTGGGGGCTCCCTGGGAATGGGGGCTCTGGGAGCTCCCTGGGAATGGGGGCTCTGGGGGCTCCCTGGGACTGTGGGNGGCTCTGGGGGCTCCCTGGGAATGGGGGCTCTGGGGTCTTCCTGGGAATGGGGGCTCCCTGGGAATGGGGGCTCTGGGAGCTCCCTGGGAATGGGGGCTGTGCCTGCTGGGGTTGGGGGCTGTGGCACAGAGCAGACCTGGATCCATAGTTCAGCTGCATCAGGAGGGATTAATTGATCCAAGTTGGGGTTTCCATGCCCTGAGACCACAGTTGGTCCGTCAGGGTCAGGAACATCCCTATGGGCCAGGCCCCACTGCCGGGCTTGCTTGGAGCCTGTAAATTCCAGCAGAACCGGTAATTTAGAAATTGTTAATTATCATTTCAGTTCTGGTCAACTCGCTGATTTAAGCATTTACCGAAAAACCGCAACCAAATGCATGGATAGACATGGCAGTGAGACAAGAAAAGGGATTATCCTGATGTCCCCTTGGCCTGAGCACTTTTCTGAGATTTAAAAGACTCAAAGCTGCCCCCTCTTGAGGCACAGCTGGTCCTGCATCCTGCACCATTCCGGGTGGGAGCAGCAGTGCCAGCCTCAGGGACCTGTTAAACATTCCCTGGAGCAGAGGCTGAACCCCCAGTCCCCAGCTCTGTGCAGGGCTTGGGGTCACCCAGGGGGACCTCCTGTCCCTCTGTGTTGGTGACAAAGAGCATCAGCTCCCCGGGTGGCTGTCCCTGCTCTGCCGAGCCCAGATCCCACGGAGGGAGGGCTGAGCATGGATCACTCCGTGCCTGTGACCCCGCCAGGTCCTGAGCTCCCGGGCTGGGTGGCACTGTCACCTTCTCTGCAGCAGCTGCGAGTCAGCCCTGGCTGCTGTTCCTGCCTTTAGCTGGCCCAGATCCTGCCTTGCTTCTCTCAAAAGGGCATTTTCCAGATAGTTTCCCATCTCTGGTTATTGCACCGGAGACTGGGAGAGCTGAAGAGCAGTGACAGGGATCTGGGGGCACAGGAGCAGCACCTGGCCAGGGCACAGCACCCTGATCCGGGCACTTCCATGGAATCACAGAGTGGATTGGGTTGGAAGGACCGTAAAGCCCATCCAGTTCTATCCCCTGCCATGGGCAGGGACACCTTCCACTATCCCACACTGCTCCAAGCACCTGGCCCTGGACACTTCCAGGGATGGGGCAGCCACAGCTGCTCTGGGCAACTCTGGACGATTTAATCCAAGCCAGGGCTGTCTGAGGGAGCAGGAGGAGGAGGGAGGAGCAGAAGGGTCTCAGGGCTGGCTCCGTGTGCTGCAGGAGGTGCCCTGTGTGCCATGGCCACATCCCCTCGGCCTGGAGCTCGGCTGTGGTGCTGGGAAGGTCTGGGGGCAGGTGCTGAGGGGGGCTCAGGGCAGGGGCCAGGGGGAGGCAGAGCTGGAGGGTTTGGGTAGGGCAGGAGGAACGGGGGTACCTGCGTGTTCCAAGGCTCAGCAGACATGGGGGCTGGAGCCAGATTTTGTGGGATCAGGTGTGCTTGGGGCCATTAAAGCCTCAAGGAATGGAGACCTCCAGCTCTTTGTCATTACCAGTCACCACCAGAATCAAGCTGGACAGCTCTGATAAAGCCCTGGCACAGCCCCAGCTGGGCACTGATGGCAGGGACGCTTGGGACAGTCCCAGGTGACACCTGAGGACCTGAGCTGGGCCAGGTATGAGCCTTCAGCCCCGATTTCAGCCTCGGCTTCTTCGCGCTTGAGACACCTCGAGTGCGACATTTCCAGGGAGCACTTGCAGTTCCATCACCCCAGAGCTGGGCAGAGAGCCTTCCCACCCTCCTGCCCAACCTCCTGCTCACCCACCTCCTGCAGGTCATGCGCCCTGTAACAACAAGCACTGGGCACTCAAGGTCTCAAAGCAAGCGAGCCTTTCCCTGTAGGATTTTTGTCCTTTGTGTACAAACCCTGCCTCAGGAGAGCAGTGCCGAGTTTCTCCTGCTCAGACGTGTTGCTGAGGACCCGTGGTGCTTCTCCCAGTAAATCCCATCTCTCTCTCTCCTGTTCCCACCTGGCTGCCCCCCCCAGATGCAGCCTGGCTTTTCGGGCGCAGGTTCAGCGATCGCTCCTCGCTGTCCTCGGAGGATCAGTCCCTCTGGAAATACCCTGGTTTGGTTCTCTTCAGTTATATTTTCATTTTTTTATTCTGCCCTCTGGCCTCTTTCTGGACTAAAATACCTCCACCAATTTTCCACCTTTCTGGCACGGGAACTAATGAACGTATCTCTCCTCTCTGAGCCATCACCACTTGTACTAACCCGGGAAGAGTCTGGTGGGATGAAGAAGAATCTCAGCTGCAGCTCCTACGTGCTCCTGGGTGCAGTTAGGGAATCTGGAGAGTTGGACTCACTCCATTTTACCCCTGAGGTGGAGATGAAGGACCCAGTGAGGCCAGGAGGAGGTGACAGCATTCCCTGTCCCATCCCACCTCCTTCCCTGCTGCCCCGTCCCTCCCCGCAGGTGCTGCTGATGCCGGGTTCCCTGAGAGCCCTTGGATAAACCGAGCAGTGCCACCCCTTGGGGACACCCTTCCCCTGGTGCCCCAGTGCCACGGGGATGGCACACAGCCTCCTGGCCTTGGCTTCCTTTGGAAGCCTTCCCAGCAGCTGAGCCCTGGCTGTCATGGGATGGGGAGGAGGAAAGTGTCCAGCCTCGTGCAGGGGGGCTTTTCCTTGGATGCTGGGCAGGTAATTTGGGGAGTGTTGGTAAAACGTGTGTCTGGAGGGAAGCGGTGGCTCTGGGAAGCGAGGCCCCAGCCTGTGCTCCAGAGCTCATCGCAGGATAAGTCTTGGAGAAGGAGAGCACAAAGGTGGGAAGTCCTGAGTTGGAAAATGAGGGGTGGAACACCAGGAAAAAAACAGGGAATCCGTAGGGAAAAAAGCGTGGCCCAAGGGAAAGAGAAACCTGTAGCAGAAAGCCATCACCCCAGTGAGTTACTCTGCAGTCAGGTCCCTGTGAACCCTCCACAATGAGATTCCCAAACTGAAATTGCAGCTCTGGAGCTGAAAAATAAAATCTTGCAATAGGAGGTGGATGATGTAAAATTCCAGGTTCATGGATGGGCAGTGTAGGAAACAAGGAGCAGCAAACCTGAGCAGTGGGAAGGACTGGGATTCACCTTGGGGGTGTGGAAACAGCCAAGTTGCCAGAATTATTCCTTTTTATTCCTTCTTCCACTGGAAGTATGTGCCCGTGGATCCTTCAGTCCTCAGTCGTTCTGCTGGAGGAGCCCTGTGTGTCCAGCTGGGAGTTTCCAGAGCAGGGATTGCTGGTTCTTCCATTCCCAAAGGAGCTCTCCTCCTCCTCCATTTCTGAGCTTTCCTGTCTCTGCATCTTTTTAACCCATTTGTACATTAATTTCTTATGCACATAAGAAATCCTGAACACTCCTGAACACCTTATCTCCTGCCAAAGGAGGAACATCTTGTATGGCATGGCAGCAAGGGGATGAGATGAAGCCAGCCCGGTTGGCTCGGGATGGGGCTGCAGCCCTGGGATCCCATTTTCCATGATGGAGGGAAGCATTCCCAAGGCTCTGGGCAGGTGAAGGGGCCTCCCCTGGCCCTGGGGGTGACCCCAGGGGCAGGTGTGGGGCACAGGCAGCAGCTCAGGGATTGCTGAGCTCCAGTTCCAGCCAGGTGTGACCACGGGGCCGGAGAGATCCCGAAGAGCTTCGAAGGCAGTTCAGGAGCTGGTGCTGGGGCTCCAAAGGACATTCCCATGTGGTTCCCCAAACCAAGGGGAATTGGCAACCAGAGGAGAATATTTCAGATTGAGGGTCTCTGATCAGTCATGGTGGTCACAGAACAGGCTGGGAGCAGGTGAGGCCACTCTGGGGCCAGAGTCACCAGTTCAGGCATGCAGGAATCAGGCATGAATCCCAGACAGTCTGGGTTGGAAGGACCTTACAGCTCATCCCATTCCACCCCTGCCATGGCAGGGACACCTTCCACTGTCCCAGGCTGCTCCAAGCCCCAGTGTCCAACCTGGCCTTGGGCACTGCCAGGGATCCAGGGGCAGCCCCAGCTGCTCTGGGCACCCTGTGCCAGGGCCTGCCCACCCTCCCAGGGAACAATTCCTGCCCAATATCCTCGACCCCAATATTATCAACCAACCAGGGAACTGCGCCATCCCTGGCAGTGCCCAAGGCCAGGTTGGACATTGGGGCTCTGAGCCGCCTGGGACACTGGAAGGTGTCCCTGCCCGTGGCAGGGGTGGGAAGAGATGCTCTTCAGGGTCCCTCCCTACCCAATCCCCTGTATGATTCCATGCTGCCGGTGCTTTGCTCCCGGTGCTGCCCCGGCACAGCGATACTGGAAGCGGAGCAGAGCAGAGCTCCGGGAGTGGAGCTTTGGGTGCCATCACTGACCTGCACACCTGGGGCTCCTGCTTTGGGCTGTGAAGGTCCCACCCAGGCAGCAGCACTGCAGCCATGAGATGTCTGTGAGGCTGGAATGGCCCACGCCCTGGAAGTGCCCAGTCCTTGGCTCTCTGGGAGCCGGGTGGTGGCTCCAGGTGGGATGAATCATGGGTGGGATGAATCACGCAGCCACCCTCTGCGTCAGGCAAGATGCTCACATAAGGTGTTCAGAGGCACCTACCTCAGGAATGTTGGAGTTTTCCATGGGCTGGGCATTAATCCAGCATGTTCAGCACCAGCTTAAAGCTGCTTCTGCTTAAAACAGCCCTTAACTGCTGGCACGAGGTGGGACAGTGCCGGTGGCACAGGGACGGTGGGGTGGTGCCGGTTGGACAGGGGCGGTGGGATGGGGACAGTGGGATGGTGCTGGTGGGGTGGTGCCAGCAGCACAGGGGCAGTGGGATGGGGCAGTGGGGTGGTGCCAGCGGCACAGGGGCAGTGGGATGGGGCAGTGGGGTGGTGCCAGCGGCACAGGGGCAGTGGGATGGGGACAGTGCCGGCGCTGGCAGAGCTCCGTGGGCCGGGCCGGGCTGGGCCGTGCCTCAGCGCTCCCATGTGTCTCGTTGCAGCTCCGGCCTTGCCCAGCACAGTCCGGCAGCGCCTGGTGGAGCCGCAGCACGGCCACGGATCGCAGAGGTTGGTAGAGAGTCACGTGCCGGGGCAGCCCGAGCCGGGCCCCGCGGCCCCGTTCCGGGCGGGCCGAGTGTCCCTGCGCCGAATGCACAGCCTCACCTCCGGACAGTCCTTCAGCTCCGACCTGCCCGGCTCCAGCCCATCGCCTGCCTCCACCACCTCCACCTCCTGCTCCTCATCCACCACCACTGCACCTGCTCCTGCTTGCCATGTCCACCCTATCT
>VXAD01002809.1:112458-199101 GCA_013399195.1 Dicrurus megarhynchus | reverse complement strand
GGGGCAGTGGGATGGGGCAGTGGGATGGGGACAGTGCCGGCGCTGGCAGAGCTCCGTGGGCCGGGCCGGGCTGGGCCGTGCCTCAGCGCTCCCATGTGTCTCGTTGCAGCTCCGGCCTTGCCCAGCACAGTCCGGCAGCGCCTGGTGGAGCCGCAGCACGGCCACGGATCGCAGAGGTTGGTAGAGAGTCACGTGCCGGGGCAGCCCGAGCCGGGCCCCGCGGCCCCGTTCCGGGCGGGCCGAGTGTCCCTGCGCCGAATGCACAGCCTCACCTCCGGACAGTCCTTCAGCTCCGACCTGCCCGGCTCCAGCCCATCGCCTGCCTCCACCACCTCCACCTCCTGCTCCTCATCCACCACCACTGCACCTGCTCCTGCTTGCCATGTCCACCCTATCTATTACCATCACACCACCTCTTATTTCCTCCAGATGGATTCCATCCCCGACCTGCCCCCTCCTGATGTCACCTCTGGAGTTCGCTGTCGCACTGGGAGCTTTGGGTATATTGCTGTTTCTTTTCTAGCTGCCTCCTGCCTGCTGTGCCTCAAAGCTGACGCTTGCTCGGGTGCTCTTTCTCCCACATTCCTCCCGCCCTTTTCTTTCGGGCTTTTATTCCATGATTTATCCATGTTTGTTCCTTCCGCTGCTCTCCCCTGCCGCTGGAGCCTCTAAGGAGGATTCCATGGCCATCCCCACGCCTACCAGCTCAGTGGGGCATTCCCAAGGTGCTGTGCTGTTGTTTCACTGTAGCTGAGCAAAGGAGAATTCCCAGGTGCGCGGTATTCCCTGAACAAGGGGATGTGAGGAGGTAACATCACCAAACCTGACCTGATTTGAAGCCTGGGCTTCCTTGGGGTCCTCACAAATAAACTGCAAAGGGACCGTGATGGGTGGGGACCACGAGGTAGGAGTGGGAGAATTCTGGGATGGTTTTCAGAGGTGCTGGAGCGGCAGTTCAGGAACGTGTTTCAGAGTGACTGGTCTGGTAGGGATGAGGAATGGGGGTGTTCTGGCTAAGGAATGTCTGAGGAGGGGGTTGGAGCTTCTGTTGTTGGCTTTAGCTTGGTCGCTTTCAGTTGGCTCTTTGGAGACTGGTTATCTTCCCCCCTAAATCCCAGAGCTGTCCCAGTTCACCGCGCTGGCAACAGGGAGGAGCAGGAATGCTGCTCCGAGGGGGCCCTGACAGGAATGTTGTGTGTCCCATTCCCTGACAGGAATGTTGTGTGTCCCAAGCACAGGATCAGGTTCCTCGGGTGGCTTTCATCCGAGTGAGATCCCGGACGTCCCCATCCCATGGGGTCATGGATGCAGCCAGTCCCAAGGTGCTGTGTCCCTGCGGGTGTGGGATCCCTCTGGGATCGGGGCAGTGGGAAGGCTGGGATGGAGCAGGGAATCCTGTCCCTGCCAGCTGCTGCCTGTGGCCCCCGACAGGTCATTCCATCTCTGTTCCATGCTTTCTCCAACGCCAAATTAAAAACAGTCTCCTGATCCTCACTATTGGGGAGCAGACTGCTGGGAGAAGGCTGGAAGTCTGGGGGTGAGGCAGAGGATAGGGAAAATGTCCTTCCACCATTATTTCTCCAAGCAGGGAAACATTCCCAGTCACCACATCTTCACCCATCCCAGCACGTTGTCCCATTATCCCCTTACCTGTGGGTCCCTCTGCCCTCAGGTGCTTGGATCTCTCCTGGCCTTGTTCACAGTCTCTGGTTTGGATGTTCCACCCCCTCCCTGCCCCGTGTGTCTCAAAGCTGAGCAGCCCCAGGCACACTCTGGAATCTGGAGTATCGAGGGGGAAATTCCTGCACCTGCTCCACAATGGAGAACTAAAAAGCAGCGTCTCAGTTAATTCAGTGATGGTCGTTTGGGGATGATGAGAAGCAGCGTAATTAATTAACTCCTGCCAGTGGGACCTCAGTTGCAGCTGTCCCAGTTGGACTGGAAAAAGCTGGGAATGCTGCTGCTCCCTGCTTCCATTGCCTCCCTGACTCTGCAGGAGGGAGGGCTCATCCTGGCAGCCCAGGGCTCATGTCCTGTGTCCAAAACAGCTGTTTAAATGTGATTTATATCCACCTGAGGCCCATGACACACGGAATTCCTGCCCAGGACAAAGCCTAGGTCCCTGCAGACCTCCTGAGAGCGGCAGAGGGAAACGGGATCTGGCGTGGGGACCCCAGGGAGGGAAGGGGACAGTGCCAGAGGTCATTAGGAGGGGATAAGCAGGGGCTCCCCTTGGTCAGAGCCCAGCTGGTCACCACTGGGTGACAGCAGGGCTGTCCTCACCCTGCTCCCATGGCCAAACCCGGCCGGTGATGCAGGAGAAGTGATGGAGTCAGAACCTCCCACCTGGGATTTGCTCCAGCTACAGCAGAGCAGGCGACTGCCCCCACCTCATCCGTCCCTCCTCACCCCAGGCAGCGGAAACGAGGAGCTGGGTGCCCAAAGATGTGGGTTTGTGGCTGCTAATTGTTTTATCCAACTGCATCATTAGCAGATCCTGCTTTGATGCATCCCCAAAAGCGCCGCTGCCGGGCCAATGGATTGCTGCTCCTCCTTGATATCCCCGGTCGTGGAGGCCTTTCCATACATCCCTCGAGCTCCACAGCCTCCTGGGGAGGCAGGCAGGACGGCTGGGGAGGCTCAGAAAGGCCTTCCAGGGAGCCACGCCAAGGACCAGAGCAGAACCCCAAAGATTGTTGGCTCCCTTGGTAGAAGGAATGTGCCACCCTGACTGTGGGGGCTGCTGGAGCTCTTTAGCCTCTCCCGCATCCAGCAGATGCCGAGGCTGGGGAGAGCTCACAGGAGAAACCATCTCCGAGGAGCTGCCCCCGAGCAAGGCTGGGGATCGCTGTCTCCGGAATCCTGCTGGGGTTATCCCGGCAGGGAGCCGCTTCCCTCAACTCCTCACTCTTTGCTTCTCTTTTGCAATTGGCTTCAGAGGATCCGGCGCCAATAAGGTCAGAGCGGCTCCGGGCCGGAGGCGGCTGCGGGATCGGGGGGTCCCCGGGGGGAGAGGGGCTGGAGGGGGCTGTGTGTGCACAGAGGTTTCTGCTGCCAGTGCCTGCCTCAGGTGGATAAAACTGATGGAGATGGGAGTGTAGGACCAAATCCCCACGCCCAGGCCCTTCTCCAACCAGGAAGGGAGGCGGCAGCCAAAGCACAGGGAGGGGAGAGAGTCAGGAATGCAGGGAAATGAGTAATTCACAGCTCTTGCAGGGTGGAAGGGAGGAAGCTGCTGTTGGGTTTGCACCGAGGCAGAGCCAAGCTCAGCCCCACAGCAAATTTGGGAATTTGCCTTAAGAAAAGCCTGGGTCCCTGGTGCCACATGCACAGAGCCCGGCAGCTGAGGGTGCTCCCAGGGCACGGAGGGATGAGGCAGCGAGGGCTCTGTGGCTGCTGGAGCACTCCAGGGCAGCTCCTGGGCCATGCCAGGCTGTACCCGAGCTGAAACCCCCACAGAAGTCCCTCATGGGCTGCAGGGCCGGGGAAAAATAGGTGTTTGTTCTCCATCCTCCTCCTGCTCCTCCCCTGCTCCTCCTCCACTCCCAGGCTTTCCTTACTCCATGCTTTGCTCTCTGCTTCTTTTGTTTGCCATCCCCATTTCCTCACCCTCCCTCCCTCAGGGCTGGGGTGGATCCTGGTGGGGTGGGAGGAAGCTCAGGAGAAAGCAGCTCCATCCTGCCTCAGGCAGGTGAGCGCTGGCAGGGTCGGTCTCTGGAGGTGGTAGGAGTGCCTGGATCCACGGAAAAGAGCAGTGAGCCCTGCTGGGCTGGAGGAAGGCTCAGGCTCCCAGGTATCTCCCTGTCCAGTTGCTGCTCCGTGGTTTCCAGGAGGGCTGAGCCATCAGGGGTTCTGCTGCTCCGCAAAACACTTCCTCTGATTCCTTCTGGGATCCCATCGAGGCCAGCAGTGTCCTGGGATAGCTTTTCCTCTTGAAAATGTGCCCTAACAGTTCAGGAGCATAATCCTCACGGAAATCAGTGGGATATAGGCCAGGCCTTGGCTGAGCCTCATCTGGGATGTTGGCAGTATCCTGGGAATGCTCTTTCCTCCCTCTTGTCCTGGCATGGACTCAGGAGTGTCCGCTCCTCTTGCTGTCTCCAACCCAGCCAGCGTGATCCTGGGAATCCTGTCCCCCCTGTCGTGCACTTCCCTCTGGGAACCACCAGGAAAAGGCTCATTTGGGGCTGAAGAAAATCCCAGCAGAAGTTCCCGGCCATTGGTGTTCAGCTCCCAAAATCAGCCCACGGGTGCCACAGTAGGAATGCAGGAGGTCCCTGTGCCAGGTGTCCTGGTCTTTCGGGTGTCCCTTGGATTGTCCCTGGCGTGGTGGAGGTGTCCTGTGTGCCAGGATGTCCCCTTGGATTGTCCCTGGCGTGGTGGGGGTGTCCTGTGTGCCGGGATGGGGGTGTCCTGTGTGCCGGGATGTCCCCTTGGATTGTCCCTGGCGTGGTGGGGGTGTCCTGTGTGCCGGGATGTCCCCTTGGATTGTCCCTGGCGTGGTGGGGGTGTCCTGTGTGCCGGGATGTCCCCGGAGCCTGGCACAGCAGGCTGGGCACTGCTGCTGCTCTGGTGGGTGCTGCTGTCACCAGGTCTTCCCTGTATCCTTCAGGAATATATTCTTGAGTTACAGCTGGAGAGATTGTGTTTGAGAAGGATTAGCTTAGACTGTTGGAATGTTTGGGAATTGTGTGCTCTTGGGCATCAGCTCCTTCAGTCCCCCAGGATGAGCCCAGAGGGATGAACTGGGGCTCCGGTGAGGTGGGACCCCTGCGGTGCCAGCATCCGCTCCAGGGCAGAGGATCCTAGGGAACAGCCACACCAGGAATGGGGACAGGGACCCCCCAGCCCCCCGATGGCCCCGGACCCTGTGCTGCAGGGAGGGCGGTCCCAGGAGGTGACACCGTGGCCATGTCCCACCTCCCGCGGCGCGGGACCAGCTGTCCTGGGATCGGGTTCCCAGCGTCTGCTCCGGGAAGAAAATCCTCCTGGAGCAGAGCATGGCTCTCTATCCGCTGTCGTCATTTTCTCCACACGCTGCCAGCGCTGCAGGATCGCTTTGGCCCCTTCTGGATTGAAAACTGCAGGACTTACGGGAGAGGGAACGGCTGCCCAGAGCCCAGCAAGGAACGCTCACCCTCTTCACACATCCTTGAAGTCTCCTCAGTTGAAAAAAATCCATTTTTTGCTGTATTTGCTGCTCTCTTGCTGTTTTAAAGGATTTATTTCACCGATCCTCACCCGGATCCCTGTGGGATTGTGGCAGCCAGAAGGGTTGGGTTGGATTTCCTGGAAAAGAAGATTCTTCAGTGGAGTTGGGACGCGGACTGTGAAGGGAGCGGGTGTTGCTGTACCTCCGTCCCCAGCCAGGGCACGCTGGGTCCCTTGGGGCTCTCCCACCTCCTCCATGACCTGAGTCCCAAGGAAGCACTGCATTCCTGCCAGGATATGATCCCACCTGTTCCTGATCCTGGCTCTGACCAGCACCATTCCTGTGCCACGGTTCTGCCCCACAGCCTCGCTCCTCCCGGCTCTGCTGGGACCTGCCGCTGGCATTGGGCTGGTGCCAACCCCTGCAGCCAAAGTCTGCGGTGTTTTCCTGGAAAGGGGGCACTTTCCAGGGATCTGTGGAGGAAATAAACCTCTGGAAGTGGGGGTTCAACCCTGCTGGCATCTCAGCAACGGCTCAGCATGTGCAGGTGGTGGGAGAGGAGTGTCCAGACAGGAATTCCCAGCAGAATTTCCCCCTTGGCAGGTGTGGTAAGCCATGAGCCAGAAACATTCGGGAAGAGCAGCAGGCTCCTGAATTCCTTAAAGGAGCTGGGGGTTGTGATGGCAGTGGCATTCTGTGTGCAGGCACTGGCAGCATCTCGAGGCCTCCCAGCCCAGGTGTGTGACGTGTCCGTGTTTTGGGAGTCGGCTCCAGCAGCCCCACCACGTTCCATGGCTGCTGCTGTTCCCAAGGCCCAGTTATCCCAGTTATCCCATGACAGCCGTGGGCCACCAGCCGTGACGGTGACCTTCCGCAGTATCCGCTGGTGGCCTTGGGAGCTCGGTGGCTCCACACGTGTGATCCATGGCAGTTGTCTCCCTTGGAGGGGCTCCAGCTGCTCCCTCAGAATAACCGGGGATTTCACACCATCCGGATTGTTCCGTTCTCCCGGCTGCTCTCCCGGGAGGTGGCTCTGGCGCTCGGACATCGGCCGGGCTCGGCTCCATGTGCGAGGACAAGGACAATGCCAGCAGTGCCCAGGGCTCTTTGCTGCTGGGGAAAAGAAGAGCTGAGGTGTTCTCCACAGCTGGACTGCCCCAGTAGATCCATGGTTGAATCCCAGCCATCCATGGGGTCTCATGACACCCTTTTCCTCTGTGTATTCCTGTGGAGCTGCTGAATGAGGGCCCGACTTTATTCCATGGGTTTTGTAGAAGAAATGCACTTGTTCCAGTACAAGGAGAATATTCTGGGCCCGTCCCACCTCCCCGTGCTGGGACAGCCGGGACTCCGGCGTGTGCCATCACTCTTTGTGGAGAGCAGTGAGGAGTGGCTTCCTCAGAGGCCAGGATTGGGACCAGCGCTGGAAAACATCTTCATCAGCGACAGGGACACCGGGATCCGGGGCAGCCCTACACGTTTGCCACTGACACGGAGCTGGGTGCTGTGGTCACACGCTGGATGGAAGGGATGGGGCATCCAGAGGGACCTGGACAGGCTGGAGAGGTGGGACCGTGCCGGCCTCATGGAGTTCAGCAGNGAAGGATCCAGGGAGAGCTCAGAGCCCCTTGCAGGGCCTAAAGGGGCTCCAGGAGAGCTGGAGAGGGACTGGGGACAAGAGATGGAGGGACAGGACACAGGGAATGGCTTCCCAGTGCCAGAGGGCAGGGCTGGATGGGATCTTGGGCAGGAATCGTTCCCTGGGAGGGTGGGCAGGCCCTGGCACAGGGTGCCCAGAGCAGCTGGGGCTGCCCCTGGATCCCTGGCAGTGCCCAAGGCCAGGTTGGACATTGGGGCTTGGAGCAGCCTGGGACAGTGGAAGGTGTCCCTGCCATGGCAGGGGTGGCACTGGATGGGATTTAAGGTCCTTCCAACCCAAACCAGTCTGGGATTCCTGAGCATCTCCCCAGTTGTGCCTGGACATCTCACAGGTGCCAGCTCTGTTGAGGAGGTTTTCCCTTGTCTCGCCGGTCTCTTGAGCTGCCTCCAAGCTGATGTTGATGGTGGTACCGTAGGAGATGATCTGGGGCTCCTCGTGCAGTGCCAGGCAGGTTCGGTGACCTGTGTCCAGGGGTCTGTGCCAGGAGCAGAGATCAGGGGGCTCTGGGGTGAGGGACAGGTCGGCACCTCCCATCTCTTCTCACCGCCTTTCGCTTCTCTTCCCCCTCGCTCCTTTCCTCTCCATTTGCCTCCCATTCCGCACCACCCTCCTGTGCGTGGGGCAGGGCCGGGGCCCCTCACCGCATCCCGTGCCCGGGCAGCCTCCGGCGTTGCCGTGGGATCAGGGGGAAGCACCGGAGCTCCTGGCCCGGCTGCCGGGGCGCAGTGGCAGCTGTGCAGGGGCCCTGGGGACGCGGGGCCAGCACCCATCCGGCCGGGAGGAGCGAGCTGTGACTTGTCATTTCCCCCGTCCTCCTGCCTCCCAGTCTCCAGAGGGGCTCCGGGAGCCCCTCTCGCCCCGTTGGCCGTCACCGGTAGGCACAGGCTGGGCACAAACCACGTGCAGCGGCGGGGCTGGGCATGGCTTCGTGTGGGAGCGCCCAACCTCTAATTCCTCCCGCCGGGATTAGAGTTTGGCACCGGCTGAGCCGGGAAAGGGGCGGGGGGCGCGGGCGCACACACGGATGTGGCGAGGGCTGAGGGGCCCTCCCGGGAACCTGGGGGGACACCGGGGTTGGGGCGAGCTGGGAGCACTCTCGGGTCCCGCTGGGATCGATGGGGGAGGAATGAGCCTCCATCCGGCTTCCCTGTCCCCGCTCCCTCCCAGCTGCTCGGGGTGCTGGTGAGCCCCCGTCCCGGGACCCGCTGAGCGTACACAGGGAGGGGCAGAGCCCGGGGCAAGGCGGCAGCCGGGGGTGGGCAGGGGCTCACTGCCAGCCCCCTCCCCGGGGCCACTGCGGGGTCCCCTCGCCCCCTCGGCCGCTGCTTCCATCCGTGCGTGCGGGGCCGGGCCGGGCCGGCACTGACGCCCGTCTCTCTCCGCCCTCTCACCGCAGAGATTTAACTCGCTGCGACTCCGACTCCTCCATCCCGCACCTGAGCGACCACCAGCGTATCCCCAGCTCAGCGCCCAAGCTGCTGGCTGCCCGGCCCACGCTGCTGACCAGGTCCATGGAGGAGGCTGCCCCCGGGCCCCCGGCCCCCGGCGCGCCCACCCCCAACGGCGGCAGCCGGCACGGGGAGCCCTCCGCCCTGGCGGCCTTGCCGGAGCGGCTGCCCGAGAGCCCCATGGTGATGAAGAAGATGATGATGGTGAACCACGGCATGGAGAAGTCCTCCAGCCTGGGGGAGATCAGCCACCCGACGGCCGGCAAGCCCAGCCACTCGGATTCGTCCCGGTCGCACAGCCCCAGCTCCACCGACCCCGACACCCCCTCCCCCATCTCTGACTGCCGGCCCAGCGGCGCCAGGAACACCCGCATCCCGCAGCTGGCCGCCAAGAAGAGTCCGGGGGACGAGGACAGCAGCCTGACGGGCGACGAGGTTGACCTCGGCCAGAGCAAGAAAAAGTTCCCCCTAAAGATCTTCAAGAAGCCCAAGAAGTAGGGGGAGGACACCCCCGGACGCGCCCCGCCGGGCCCGGGGCCGGCCGTGCACCGGGAACGCAGCGCGGCCCCGGCACCCTCCGCACCCCGAGTCACCCCCAGCGCCGGCACGGGAGGAGCTATTTAAACTTATTTATTTCCTGATCTCCGAGACGAAAAACCGCGACGCCGCCGGCTCCCCCGGGAGAAGAGCTGCCCCTGCCCTCCCCTCCGACCGCTGCGGTCCCGGCTTTGCTGTGCATGGCTTCCAGTTACTCCTGCTCTGCTCAGCCACGCGGCCTTTGGGTTTGGTTTCAATGTGGTTTTATTTTTTTATTTTATTTTTTATTGTTGTTGTTATTAATTTGTTTTCCTGCCTCCTCCAACTTTTGCACAGGCTGATGGAGGGTCGGGGCGGCGCCGGCTGCTCCGCGCTCCCGCCCGGGGTGACTCAGGTCGCAGCGGTTCTCCCTCATTTCTCCGAGTCACTTTTCCACCCCGGCCCCCATGGCTACGCCCCTGGGAGGGGGATCCCCTCCTGAGCAGCTCTCGCTACGCAGGAGCAGGGGAGGACTCTGCCCTTGCCGGTACTTGTGTGCTCCCGGTCCCCGCGTCCCGCCTGGGGGCTCGGGGGGGACGGGGCTGTCCCCGCACTGCTCTGCCCGGTGGCTGGGGAACGTTGGGACGCCGCGGGGGAGGAGCCCACGCCTGTCCCCGGCTTTACTTCCCCGGGCACCCTCCCCAGTCCCCTGGACGCCTCCGAACCCGCCGTGCCCCGGGGACCCGTCTGAGGACCCTGGTGACAAGGGACAGTGAGGGAAGGGCCATCCCGAGGGGTGTTGGTGCAGAGCGAGGTCCGGCCACCACATCCACACGAACAGGAGGGGGCTCCCGGGAGCCGGGCCCGTCCCCTGTCCCCGTGTCCCCTGTCCTGGCTGGGCAGGGCCAGAGGGGGGGACCAGGACCCAGCGGGGCTCTCCAGGGCAGGGGACAGGCTGTGCCTGGGTGGCAGGACCGTGAGAGTGACAGTGTCCTCCCGCTGTCCTGGCTCCATCCCCTGGAGCCGGCCGGGTGCTGGGGGCTCTGTGCCCTCCCGAGGGACGCAGGAGGCTCACACAGGCAGCGTCCCCCGTGCCCTGAGGCCACACGCCGGGGTGTCCCTGGCTGTGCCAGCCCGTGCCCGGTGCCAGCACAGCCTGACCCGGGCCTCAGTCCGTCCTGAGCCGCTCGCAGGGGCTCTCCCGTGCTCCCTCAGCACATTGTGGGTCACGTCCTGCTGCTCACAGCCCCCGGCTCGGCGCATCCCCATCACAGCCCTGGCCTCTGAGGGGGTCCCCACTCAGGGCAGCAACTGTGGCTGAGTCCCCCTCCCTCCAAGGGCTGAGCCTGTCCCTAGGGATGAGCCCTGCCCCATCCCCAGGGCTGAGCACCATTCCATCCCCAGGGCTGAGCCTCGCTCCATCCCCTTGCTCCCCTCTCCGAGCTCCCTCCAGGAGCATCCCCCAGCACCGGGGCTGCCAGGGGAACCCCCGGGCCCCCTCCCACCCCACTCGAGGCGGCTCCCTGGCACCACATGACCCCCGAGCCCAGAGTCCCTGTCCTCACCACCCCTCTGTCCCCAGCCCCCAAACCACTGTCCCACACGTCCCCGGGGATGGGGAGGGGGCTGCTCCTGCTGGGGAAGAGGAGAATGCACGATGGGGGGAGGAAGAGGAGGCCAGGCCGGATGCCGAGAGCCCCCGGGGCCTTGCTTTATGCCAGAGTAATATATTTGTGTCTTGACAATTCAGGAAGGGCTACAAAGGTGTTTTTTGTTCCGTAGGTGGGAGTTAAACAATTTCACTGTTGCTTTGGGATAAGTGAAAAATTCCTCTCAATGACTTAAGTGCCTGCATTTCCCTGGGGACGGGGGGACGTGCTCGGCCCCGTGGGCACCCCGATTCCCTGGGCACCCCGATTCCCTGGGCACCCCGCTGTCACGGGCAGGGCCCCCCGGGAGCGGGGCCGGCGGGGTCGGGGCTGGAACTGCTTGTGGTGGCAGAGACCTGTGGATGTTTCTGGAGAAGGGGTTGGGGATCCACCAAATGGCAACTGTTGATGCATCTGCCAACTCTTGATTTAAGGTTTTTTTTGTTTTTTTTTTTTTTGTCATTTCATAAAACTTTTCAATCCAATAAAGCATGTAGTCTATTTTACGAGCTGCTGGCTGCTGCTCTCTTCTTCCAGCCCTTCCCAGGCTTCCAGCACAGTGGGATCGGGGCATTGGGGGCCTGCTGGGGATGTGCTCCAGGCCAGGTCAATGGGGACAGAGGGACACCCTGGCTCCCCCCTGCACCAGGGCCCTGCGATCCCTGAGCCGTGAGCAGAGTCCTCTCCCATAGGAATTGGATCACAGCTCCACAGGCACAGTGGGCAGCAGCCCAGCCCGGCCATGGCCATGGCCATGGAAAATGGAGCTTTATTGGCAGCAGCCGGAGCTGGCCTCAAGCTGACCTGGGAGGCACCGGTGGGATCCACCCCGGGGTCATCCTGTCATTGCCACTGCCATGGGAACACTGCTGGCAGCTGGGACAGGGACACACAGCCACCCCCAAACTACTTCAAGAGATGTGACAACTCCATGGGATGCGGGTCCTGCTCACAGAGTCCCCCAGAAACACCTCTGAGGTGCAGGACATTTCCAGGAAAAAGAATGAAATAGGCGCTGGGGTGGGTGATTGGCATCTGCCAGGATGGGGGATGGTGATGGCACAAGGGGAGCCCGCAGCCATCCCCAGCGATGTGCCCCCGGCAGATCCCGGTGTTTCCTCTCCAACGCGCTGACATCTCCATCTTCACACACCTTGTCCCCCGAACAGCCCTCTCGGAGGAGATCCTGCTCCCTGCAGCCTCAACCTGGCCGCATTTGCTCTGGAAAAGCCCATTTTCCAGGGGAGAAATCAGCGCTTCCCGGCCTTCCCGAGCCCGGCCTCTCCGGGTGGCGAAGCTCCGGCACGGCCCTCGCGGTTCATTCAAAGCCCACAGCCCCTGGGGCTGGCTCCTGGTTAGCCTGGCCCTCGTTAGCGCTCATTAACACTCACTAGGGCCGGCTGCCTCCAGGGAGTCTCCAGGGAGTCTCCAGCCGGCTGGGGCAGGGCTCAGCACAGCTGCTCTGGTGGTGGCCCCTGCGTGTCCCTGCTCTGTCCCCGGCCCTCCTGCCAGGGAGCTGCGGACAGGGATAATGTCTCCATTTCCCTGTGGGAACAGGAGCGACCACGGCGCCCCGTGGGCCCCGAGGCTGCTCTCCAGCACCGCTGGATGTAGGTGAAGCCCTGCAGGGCCCCAGGAGCTTCCTGCCCAGGGCCCCTCTCCGCAGCGCCGGTGCCGTGCTCGGGCCGGACCCCGTGGAAGCTGTGCCGGGGCAGCACCGTGGTTTTCCTCTGCACCCTCAGCCTCACAAGCGAAACCACTGCTCCATCCACCTACTCCTGGTTTCAGAAAAGGGTGAGTAAAACTCAGAGGAGAAGAACTTGAGGGCAAACATCTGTGAGTGCAGCTCGGGCTCCAACCCGACCAAAATGCCATTTGGGATTATTTTCCTTCTGCAGGCCCTTTTCCAACGAAACAAAGACACCACCCCAAATTTATTCCCATTTCCTGGTCAGTCCCAAACATTCCCTGTGAACCATCTTTGAGGGGAGGGCTCTCTGGGCTCTCTCTGAGCAGGACCAGGCTCACCAGTGCTTTGGGCACCTTCCCAACCAACCTGGGGGCCGAGGAATCCACAATGGCATTTTGGCTTGGAATCTGAACTGAACCAATGCCCTCACCTGGGAAGGGACAGTGGCCCAACCACAAGCAATAAAAACCTGAATTTCCAGCCCCTTTGAGGCCTGGGATCTCCCTGAGCCTCTCAGGATCAGCCTCAGCCCAAGGGTAACTTGCATGTTGATGGTTCTCTCGTGGAGCAAACCCCAACATTTCCAGGGTGGTGCTGCATTTGGCTCCGCTTCCTGTTCCCCCCTAAGTGGGAGCAGCTCAGCCTGACCCCGCAGGCAGGCGGGATCTAGGGAGAGAGGCACCTCACAGGCTGCAAACTTTTTTTTGGAGATATTCTCCAGACAGTTTGGGCTCCCAAGTGCCACAGCTCCTGGTTCCTGAGACATTCAGAGTGGGATTGGAGAGGAACTGGTGGTATTTGGGGTTGGATTGTGCACAGGAACTTCAGCAATGCTCTGGTGCTGCTGCCACTGAGCCCTCACAGGACTTGCAGAACCATAGAATGGTTTGGGTTGGAGAGACCTTAAGGATCATCTTGTTCCACCCCTGCCATGGGGACACCTCCCACTGTCCCAGGCTGCTCCAAGCCCCAATGTCCAGCCTGGCCTTGGGCACTGCCAGGGATCCAGGGGCAGCCCCAGCTGCTCTGGGCACCCTGTGCCAGGGCCTGCCCACCCTCCCAGGGAACAATTCCTGCCCAAGATCCCATCCAGCCCTGCCCTCTGGCACTGGGAAGCCATTCCCTGTGTCCTGTCCCTCCATCTCTTGTCCCCAGTCCCTCTCCAGCTCTCCTGGAGCCCCTTCAGGCCCTGCAAGGGGCTCTGAGCTCTCCCTGGAGCCTTCTCCTCTCCAGGTGAGCACCCCCAGCTCTCCCAGCCTGGCTCCAGAGGGGCTCCAGCCCTGGAGCAGCTCCGGGGCCTCCTCTGGGCTCTCTCCAGCAGCTCCACGTCCTTCTGCTGTTGGTGTCCCAGGGCTGGAGGCTCTGCAGGTGCAGCTTTGCTGCTTTTGAACTTGGGAGAGAACTTTGTGTAATTTCAGCTCTTTCCCTGCTGCTCCTCTCACCCTACGGCACCGCGGCCGCTCCACGGCAGAGCCTCAGATTGTTCCTGTCCAGTTGTTCCTTGGACACCTCCAGGGACGGCGACTCCACCACCTCCCTGGGCAGTGGGATCCAAAGTTTAATCACACAGTTCACGCCTGGGCCCTGATTTAGGGTAATTGTAATTAACATAGTTATTGGTTTGGCGTTTTAGGACGGGGGCATTTTGTCCCTTCGCNGGGGGGGGGGGGGGGGGGGAGCGCTGGCGCCGCCATCTTTGAAGCGGGCAGAATCCGCCGTGTTCCCCAGCGGGGCGGCGATTCCCGGGGGAAAAGCAGGGCAAATATCGGGATGAGGGACGGGATCAGTGTCCGCCAGCGGCGACAGGCAGCGCCGGGAGCGTGGCGGTGCGCTGCTCTGGGGGGGTCCCTCACGGTACCGAGTGTCGGGGATGGGGGGCACTGTCCTGCCCGGGGCACCCAGTGTGTGGGCACGGGACCCCTCGGCTTTGGGGGTCCCTCGTGGCACCTGAAGGGGAATCCCTCCCCCATTCTGGGGTTCCCTCGTGGCACGTGGAAGGATGGGGTTCCCTCTGCTTTGGGGGTCCCTTGCATGGCACCCAAGGTAAGCAGACAGGAATCCCCCCGTTTTGGAAGGGCCCCTCATGGCACGTGAGGGATGGGACCGCCTCAGCTTTGGGAATACCTTTATGGTGTGAGGGGATGAGACGCCCTTTTGCTTTGGGGGTTCCCCTCGTGGCACCCATAGAGAGGAGATAGGGTGCCCCCCTCTTTTTAGGAGAGTCCTGCATGGGAGGATGGGATCCCCTCAGCTCTGAAGGTCCCTCATGGCACCTGGTGTGAGGAGATGTGCTCCCCTCAGCTTTGGGGGGAGCCCAGAGTGAGAGAGCTCCCCCCAGGACACTGAGAGTGAGGGACGAGACCCCTCGGTTTGTTTTGGGTCCCATGGCAGTAGCTTTGGGCTTGGTCCCCACCCCTTTGGTCCCAGGGGTGCTGGGCCAGGGGAGGGGTCCCCAGGCTGAGGTGGGAGGTGACCCTCAGCTGGGCCCCCCCCAGGAATTGGGTTTGTGCAGTTTTAGGTGGGAATTCTTGGGGTGAGGGAGAGCCTCCCCTTTCCTTGTACCCCACCCGAGCAGGCTGTCCCTGGTGATTCCCACACCAGATTCCCCCACGGGATGGGCTGGGAGGGGGCATTCTGTGCTGAACTGGTCCTTACTGGTGCGGCACTGGTGTGACGTGGGCTCTGTCCCCAGATGGGCGCCAGGAGCGGGTCATGTTTGACAAGATCACGTCGCGCATCCAGAAGCTCTGCTACGGCCTCAACGCCGACTTCGTGGATCCCGTGAGTCCCACTCTTCCATCTTCCCACCCTGACCCCAACTTCTCCTGGAAGTGGAAGGAACACCCGGGCAGGAATTCCTGGGGTGTCCTGTGTTGGATTCGAGGATCCCTGTGGGTCCCTTCCTGCTCGGGATATTCTGTGGTTCCATGAACTCTTGGCAAACACATCCAGAATGCGTTTGTTCCAGTTGTTTGAGTTCTGAGGGTTTTGCTTCCCAGGTGCAGAGATTGTGGAGGAGAAAATCCCCTTTCCCTGTGGTAGATCCCTTTCCCCTCAAACCTTGGGGAAGCTGTTGAGCCCCTGGTACTTAAAAAAAAGAGTTTTGTTACTCCAATTTCCATATTTGGATTTGGCAGGGTGCTCCCAGTGCAAAGCTGGAGCAATGCCATGTGGAGGTAGCTCTGGATCCCCTCCTGGTCAAACACCAGGACAGAATTCCCTGCCATGGCAACACCCCTGCTTGGTTTTCCGAGCTGTGCAGGATTTGAGATGACATTGCTCCCACTCATGGAAGCTTCTCCTTCCAAAGCCTGTGCCCAGGATAACTCCCCTTGGATCCACTGATGTCTGTGAGATTTTTATGCAGGTCTCAGACCCAGTCTGGCTCTTCCCATCTCCCAAGTTCTCATGATCCATTCTCCTGACTGAAATTCCACCTGTCAAAGAGTTGCCATTGGTCCTGTACCCAAAAGTCTTTGGGATGGAGAGCAGGAGGAGGACACTGTTGACTTGGTGACCACAGCACAAAGTGTCCTGAGTAGCCCCCAGTGACTGGGAGTTGATGCTGAGGACAGAAGTGAAATTCCGAGTCCTTCTGCCTCCTCGTGCCCCTGAATTCTGATTTATTCTGCAGTCGTGTGTGACCTCTCTTCCTGGAGCTCAGTTTCTCCTTTGGGACTTGGATCTGCTGGTGCCAGAAGCTTCCCAGGCCAACAGTAACGCTCCCAAACCCTGTGCTAACGTTCCCAGTGAGGCTGTAAATCTCACAAGTTGTGCAAAAGTAACAACAGTTCACAAAGGTTCAGTAGAGATCAGTGTTGCCAGAAAAATTCTGGCCTGCTCAATCCTATTGCCTGGAAACTGTCCTTACACAGAATCCCAGAAGGATTTGGGTTGGGAGGACCTTAAATCCCACCCAGTGCCACCCCTGCCATGGCAGGGACACCTCCCACTGTCCCAGGCTGCTCCAAGCCCCAGTGTCCAACCTGGCCTTGGGCACTGCCAGGGATCCAGGGGCAGCCCCAGCTGCTCTGGGCACCCTGTGCCAGGGCCTGCCCACCCTCCCAGGGAACAATTCCTGCCCAAGATCCCATCCATCCCTGCCCTCTGGCACTGGGAAGCCATTCCCTGGGTCCTGTCCCTCCAGCCCTTGTCCCCAGTCCCTCTCCAGGTGAGCATTCCCAGCTCTCCCAGTTTGCTTTCCTCTTCCCACACAGCAAGCGGTGCTGCAGGCACTGAGGTCCATCTGAACCGGGGGGATTGGGGGTCCCTGACCTCGGGCATTTCCCTCCTGCAGGCACAGATCACCATGAAGGTGATTCAGGGGCTGTACAGCGGGGTCACCACGGTGGAGCTGGACACTCTGGCCGCAGAGACCGCAGCCACACTGACCACCAAGCACCCCGACTACGCCATCCTGGCCGCCCGCATCGCCGTATCCAACCTGCACAAGGAGACCAAGAAAGTCTTCAGTGGTGGGTGAACGTCTCCAGCTGCTGGGGGAAGAGACAGAGTGGGAGGTTTGGAGCACAGAAATACAGAAATCTCCCAAGTGGGAATTCCTGAGGACCCAGGCTGGCTGAAAATGCCATGGAGATGAAACCTACGAGTTTCCCAAGGCAAATGGAATTGCCTGGTTTATGAACAGCAGCCGTAGGAATGGAATGGTGAAAAATGTGATGGATTGAGATCAGGTTGTACCCACTTTCCTCCCCATTTGTTGGTTTTTACACTGGGGTTTAACAGAATTTATAGAAGTGCATCGTTAAGGTTCACAGTGCTGAGCAGTAGAAGAGCAGCTGTGTGTGTGAGGGGCTGGAGGGGGCTGTGTCCGAGGATGGGCGTTCCTGCCTCTTCCATCCCTGAATCCCAGTGCCAGGTGCTGCAGGTACAGGCCTGGACCTGTTCACATCCCTTTCCCTTGCAGATGTGATGGAGGATCTCTACACCTACATCAACCCTCACAACGGGAAGCACTCCCCAATGATCTCCAAAGAAACGCTAGACATAGTTTTGGCCAACAAAGATGTAAGTAGTGGTTTGTTTTCACTTCTGAACTATTGCACTGAATTTTGAAAACTTAAATCATTCTTTTAATTTTTCTTATTTTTTTAAGAAAGCCATGTTTGTTTTAGGGCAAAAAGCCAACACAGAAACCAGTGCAGGGTATGAGCGGAGCGTGTAAGAAGGGATGGAGGAGTTTTCTTCCTGTAAGGATGTTTTTGTTGTAGAATTTGTTTTCTTGGATGTTCCCATTGCCACAATCAGCACAAGTAGTCTGAGGAAAAAGTACCTTGTGCTGTAGCAAAGTGAGGTAGCACAAGGAGGGAGAGAAGAGATTTGGGTTCAGGTTCCAAGTCATTCCAGGTCTGTGTTCCTACTGCGAAGTTCCATTTGTCCTTTGGTTCTGTGTTTTGTTTCTCAATGTCCAATTGGATTTCAGTACATTCAGTCAAAAACTGAGTGAAAAAAGGTTGTTGAAGCTGTGCTTTTGTTGTTTTGAGGGAAGTGCTGTTCGTGCTTCATTCCTGTGCTCTGTGCCCCTTACACACCAGAGCTTTGGGGCCAGGAGTGCCAGTAGGGATAACATTGTTACACCTTGTAAAGGTCAGTTTTATTTCCTGCCAGCGCCTCAACTCTGCCATCATCTACGACAGAGACTTCTCCTACAACTACTTTGGCTTCAAGGTAAAGAGCACATTGTCCTGGGGCTGTTGGGAAGGGTGGGAATGCTCATGGAATTGTCTGGATTGGGGCACAGGAGGAGGTGGGACATCAGTGGGGCTGTGAAGATGAGGGGGACCTGCACAGAGCAGCTGCCCAGTGGGATAAACCATGGAGTTTTCTTGCTGTCGGAATATTTTAGCTGTTGGGCAGTCACAGCAGATCACTCTGAATGTTGCTGAATGCCTTCCTAAAGGAAATAATCTAATCCTTAATAAGCCAAAGAAGGGATGTTTGCTTTTCCCCTTGGTTTAGTGGAGCAGTTCTGTCAGTGTGTCATGGCATGCATTTATCCTCTCCTGTGCTGCTGGAGCCTCTCCCCACACCACCCCAGGGGCTGCTCTGCTGCCCTCACACCAGCTCAGCTGTGCTGCTTTGTTTTGGGTCTGACTCGAGTTCAGGGCTCTCTGGAGGGCTCCACTATTCCATAGCTCTGGGGATTCCAGAGAGGTCGTGTGGGTTCAGGGCCATGTGGAACCTCCTGCCCGTGCTCCACACTCTATAATCCAAAGCAGTGTTGGAATCTTCCAGTGGACTTGGGTATTTTCAGTCATTAGTCACCTAATTAAGCTAATAAAGAGAGGAGGAGCAGAGTGCAGGGGTGGTGAAGCCTGGGATGAGGGGTGTGCAGATGACTGAGTTTGGAGTTAACAGAGTTTTTTAAAAAATCCAAATCTTCCTGTGTGCTAAAATCCATCCTCTCTTTTAAAGACTCTGGAACGCTCCTACTTGCTGAAAATCAACTCGAAAGGTAAGAGCTGTTCCTAGTGCTAAGCACTTCTTAAGAAATTTGAGTTAATTTAAATTAAATTGAAGCTAAGTTTAGGTACTGTGCTGTCAATGATGCAGGCCCTTGGCTTGGAAATCCTGGGAAATAAGGATTGTCAGAGATTAATTATAAGATCATAAAGCTGAAACATGGTTGGATTCTTGACTGGATATTTGATTGGATTTAACTGTTAGTACAGGTGGGGTTTTTTCCCTCCGCCATGAGAGCAGTTGAGCATTGGAGCAGGTTGTTCCTTGCGTTTTCCAAGGCCTGATGGGGTAAAGCCCTGAATAAACAGGCCTGGTGCTCTTCGAGCAGGAGTTGGGCTGGAGAACTGAAGGTCCTTCCAACCCGAATCACTGTGTGATTCCGTGAGAACTCTGCCTCTCCAGTGTCCCACTGCACAGTGTCTGGGGCTTGTTGCCGTGAGCTCTGTGTCTGTCTGTGACTGCCACGTGGAGTCTTCTTTCTCCCTGGCTCTCTGGGTTTAGTTGGTGGGTGAGAGGCTGGACATGCCCCAGCCACACGCCCTGGTATCCCAAAATCCCTGTGCTGATCCCCAGTGTGGGCAGCAGGAAAAGGGGGATTCTGCCCCGCTCAGGTGAGACCCCACCTGCAGAGCTGCCCCAGCCCTGGGGCCCAGCACAGGGAGGACGTGGAGCTGCTGCAGAGAGGCCAGAGGAGGCACCAGGATGAGCAGAGGGATGGAGCAGCTCTGCTGGGAGGAAAGGCTGGGAGAGCTGGGATTGTTCAGCCTGGAGAGGAGAAGCTTTGGGCTGAGCTCAGTGTGGCCTTGCAGGGCCTGAAGGAGCTGCAGGAACCATGGAGAGAGACAATTTCCAAGGGCTGGAGGGCCAGGACACAGGGAATGGCTTCCCAGTGCCAGAGGGCAGGGCTGGATGGGATCTTGGGCAGGAATTGTTCCCTGGGAGGGTGGGCAGGCCCTGGCACAGGGTGCCCAGAGCAGCTGGGGCTGCCCCTGGATCCCTGGCAGTGCCCAAGGCCAGGTTGGACACTGGGGCTTGGAGCAGCCTGGGACAGTGGGAGGTGTCCCTGCCATGGCAGGGGTGGCACTGGATGTGCTGTAAGGTCCTTCCCACCCAAGCCATGGAATTCCCCGATCCCGTTCCGCTGCAGTTGCCGAGCGTCCCCAGCACATGCTGATGAGGGTGTCTGTGGGCATCCACAAGGCCGACATCGACGCCGCCATCGAGACCTACAACCTGCTCTCGGAGCGCTGGTTCACCCACGCCTCGCCCACGCTCTTCAACGCGGGCACCAACCGCCCCCAGCTCTCCAGGTGCTCTCCCTCTCCTTAATGCATTCCTGGGCACAGGGAAAGGCTTAGGAATCACACCTGCTTGAGTGAGATGCTTGCACAGCCTCTGAAATGAGCAGCTGAGTGTCTGTGCGTGTTTTATGAAGTTCTGAGCAGCTGCTGTCAAGTTTTAGCTGTCTTTGGGGAAAAATACCCATGTTTCTGTAAACTTAAGAGGTAAAGGAAACCTTTGCATGGCTGTATTATATTGGAAAGTTCCTGATGTGCATGGTCTGCTGCAGGTTACTAAATGAATCCTGGTAATTGTTTTCTAAAAGCAGCAAGCGTAACAGGTTTTTGATATCATATATATCAGGGGAAGGATTATATTTTATACAGGTTTGTATCAATGCATTGGGAAATGTTCTTCCCCCAGAGGGTGCCGGGCACTGCCCAGACTCCCCAGGGAATGGGCACGGCCCCGAGGCTGCCAGAGCTCCAGGAGCGTTTGGGCAGCGCTGCCAGGGATGCCCAGGCTGGGATTGTGCAGAGCCAGAAATTGGACTCTAATCCTTGTAGGTCCCTTCCAACTCAAAGTATTCCACGATTCTGTGATTAAAAATGTTTGCTAGCAGAGGTATCAGCAGTACGAGTATTGCTCGTGCTGTTTTCTGAAGCTGTCCTTTATTCCACACCTGTGGGGTTGCTTTGTGGAGCACATTAAAGGTCCCATGCTTGCCCTGGTTGTTGGAGCCTGGTGAAACACTTGTGACTTTTCCTTCCCATCTTTGTCCACTGACACCTTTTGTTTCCTTCAGCTGCTTCCTGCTGTGCATGAAGGACGACAGCATCGAGGGCATCTACGACACCCTGAAGCAGTGTGCCCTCATCTCCAAGTCTGCTGGGGGCATTGGCCTTGCCGTGAGCTGCATCCGCGCCACGGGCAGCTACATCGCTGGGGTGAGTGTCCAGCACAGGCCCTCTCCTGCTGCTCCCAGGAAATGCCTTCCCTCTGGCTGCCAAACCAGTGCTGCTCCTCACTCAGTTCACGCAGCAGTGAGCCTCCCTCAGTAGTCCCTTGGCCGAAGGCAGGAAGGTTGGTTTTCCTCGGTGTTTTGGCTTCCTGATAGAAATCCTTTCAAAAAGAGCATCTTATTCCGCTGTTTGGTCAGGCAATTCCAATGTTCATCTATTGGCAGTCTAGCAATATGTCCAGAGACTCGTGCACCAGCCCTTTGCCTTTCTGTGTCTCTAACTGCCCCAGACTGTCTGTGAATGTGTGTTTGGGGTTTCTTGTCACAGTGTGTGTAGACCCTGCAAGCCTTTAGGTGACATATTGTAGGGGAAAGAAGTTGGGAGGGACATTTTATTAACTCTGGGACACATAGCTGATATATACATTTTTGTGAGAAAAAGTGTGGGGAAGGGACTGGAAATAATTGGTGGTGATCAGTATAAGAGCTCTGCAGAGCAAGGAAAGACCCACAGGGAGTGCAGGCCAGCCCCTGCAGGGAGCTTTTCAGTACTGATGGTTGTCCTGTGCCTCTGCAGACAAACGGGAACTCCAACGGGCTCGTTCCCATGCTGAGGGTCTACAACAACACCGCCCGTTACGTGGATCAAGGTGGAAACAAGGTACCTCTGACCAGGGTCCAGAAGGGAACCTCGGGTAATGGGAGAGCTTCCACGCTGGGAAGGGTTGTCCCATGAACGTCCGGGAGCTGATGGAGTGGCTGTGGGTGATGCCTCATCAAAAAAGGGCATTTTTCCCCTTGTGTTGGTATGTGGCGTTCCCCTGGTGTTGCCCCCCAGTTCCCAGCTAGTTTGGGGTGTTGTGTGTGCTCAGGAGCAGGGCAGGAGGTTTCTTTCCAAGGATGTTTTTTTCTGATCCGGGTTGTGTTCCATGTCCCAGAGACCTGGGGCTTTTGCCATCTACCTGGAGCCGTGGCACCTGGACATCTTTGAGTTCCTGGACTTGAAGAAGAACACTGGGAAAGAAGAGCAGCGAGCCAGGGACCTGTTCTTTGCCCTCTGGATCCCTGATCTCTTCATGAAGCGAGTGGAAACCAACCAGGTGAGAACTTGGGTGGCACAGAAAAGGTCTGGTAGTGGAGGAGCAGGTGAGCAGCCGTGGAAGGACCTCAGGAAGGGCTGCGGAGCTGCTTTGTGCCTTGTTCCTTCCAGGACCTTCCTGGAGAAGCTGCTGCACCTTGTTTGAGAACTTGGCTGTGCAGGCAGAGAATGGAGCTGGACAACTCCAGTGGGATACTTCTTAATCTTACAGCCCAGGACATGTTCTTGGACTTTTGGGCTGTTTTGACTCTGGGATTTCCTTAAAGCATCAACATTTTCGCAGTAAATTGTTCTTCCTATGCCTGCTTGTATTTCACAGGATCCTTGACTGATTTGGCTTGTGTGGGACCTTAAAGCTCATCCAGTCCCACCCCCTGCCATGGCAGGGACACCTTCCACTGTCCCAGGCTGCTCCAAGCCCCAGTGTCCAACCTGGCCTTGGGCACTGCCAGGGATCCAGGGGCAGCCACAGCTTTAATTAACAGAGTGCCTAAAGATTTCCTCTGAATATTTTTCCTCCTTACAGGACTGGTCCTTAATGTGCCCAAATGAGTGTCCTGGCCTGGATGATGTCTGGGGAGAGGAATTTGAGAAGCTCTATGAGAGGTAGGAAGAGTGAGCAGACCTGTAAGTGGTGCCATCCTCTCCCAGAGCTGCCCATGGAATCCAGGGCTGTGGCACAGGTTGGAAGGGGGCTCAGAAGTGGCCACTGGGCTCGTTGTCAGATTGATAAAAATGTGAGGATGGGGATGTGTCCTTCACACTGTGACCTGTCAGGGTGGAGCTGCGTGTGAGTGACCATTTCAGCCTGTTAGAGGGACATCCTGGAGCGATTCCCACTCGAAGCACTCTGCGGCTTCGTGTGGAATTGCTGTGTGGATGCCGTAGTGACGGATTTGTTTCCCTTAAACAAGGACAGTGCTGCTGCCCTGCTGTGAGGGCTCCCTGTGCTAGTTCAGAGCTCAGCAGTGAGGAGGGCCTTGGCTGCCCCAGGCCCCGAGGTGTTAAAAGGACTCTCTCCCTGGTTTGGGGGGCTCTGGGGCTGACGGGGCTCCGTGTGTGTTGCAGCTACGAGCGGCAGGGCCGCGTGCGCAGGGTGGTGAAGGCCCAGCAGCTCTGGTACGCCATCATCGAGTCCCAGACCGAGACTGGCACCCCCTACATGCTCTACAAGGACTCCTGCAACAGGAAGAGCAACCAGCAGAACCTGGGCACCATCAAGTGCAGCAACCTGTGCACCGAGATCGTGGAATACACCAGCAAGGAGGAGGTGGGTGCAGAACGGGAGCTGGGAGCGTTGGGGGAAGCTGGGGCTGCTCCTGTGGCAGCTCTCTGGGATATGTCTGACTGTTGCTTGGGGAAGGGAGTAGGCAGCTGAGAAAGTTCTGACCTGAGTACTCACAGCTCTTCCACTGACTGTGGGTTCCCTTCCCACTCCTGTGGAGGCTTTGGGATGACACAAGGCACCCTTCAAAGGGAAAGTGACAAGGAACAAGATGGGCTTGAAAGTTCCTTCCAACCCAGACCCTTCTGGGATTCTGTGTAAGGATTGTTTCCAGGCAGTAGAACTGACCAGGGCAGGATTTTTCTAGTCATACCAATTTCTACTGAACTTTCCTGAATTGTTGTTACCTTTTGCAGAACTTGTGAGGTGTCAGAGCATCAAGGGGTGCACTTTCCCAGCCTGGCGGGTTCCCTGGTTTGCAGTTTGGACAGGGAGGGAACCCTGGTGGGTTGTTTCCGTGCAGTTTGGACAGGGAGCTGCTCTGGAGCTATGTGTTCTTGGCCCATCCCTGATGGTTCCCTGTCTCTGCCCACAGGTGGCTGTGTGTAACCTGGCCTCCATCGCCCTGAACATGTACGTGACCCCCGAGCACACCTACGACTTCAAGAAGCTGGCTGAGGTCACCAAGGTCATCGTCCGAAACCTCAACAAAATCATTGATATCAACTACTACCCTGTGCCAGAGGTGAGTGCTGGGCTGGGGCAGGGCTGAATCCTGCCCAGAGCAATCCCAGAGCAGTGTGGGACACAAGGAATCGCAGGGGAACTCCACAGATCTATTGGGAGCTCTGTTAGCCACCTGTTCCCAGGTGGGACCTGTCAGTGCCTGCCTGAGCTTCAACCCAGAGCAGTTCCATAGTGAAGCAGTTATAGGAAAACCCTCCCACTCTGCTTCTGCCACTGGAATTTTTTCATGTGTGAGGATTTCCATAAAGCACAGACCAGCACTAGGAACACAGTGGGAAGTGGAACAGAGAGAAGGATCATGGAAAGATCCTGAGAGGGTGTAACTCATTTTGGTTGGTTTTACAGCTCCCTGGCAGGAGGGGGCAGCCAGGTGGGGGTCGGGCTCTGCTCCCAGAGAACAAGGGACAGGACAAGAAGAAATGGCCTCAACCTGTGCCAGGGGAGATTTAAGTTGAACATTAGAAAAAATTTCATAATGGAAAGGGCTGTCCAGCCCTGGCACAGGCTGCCCAGGGCAGTGGTGAAGTCCTCATCCCTGGGAGGGGTTTGATATCCATGTGGATGTGGCACTTGGGGACATGGTCAGTGGTGGTCTTGGCACTGCTGGGGAACAGTTTGGCTCGGTGGGCTCAGAGGGATTTTCCAACCTCAGTGATTCTGCGATTCTGCTCTGTTAAATGTCTTCATTTATCGGAATGTGCTGAGTGTTCACTTCTAAATCCTGGCTGGGTTAAACAATCACAATCTGTGCTAAGTTCTAAGAAACTCAGTCTGGGCCTCAGCAAACAGGGGGGCCCTGGGCAGGATGGAAGGTGCATTGATGCAGAGCTCGTGGCACGTTGCAGCAGGAGGTTTTGCTCCCAGAGGCCCATCCCAGCCCGGTTTCCCCCGCAGCTGTGCTGGAGGTAACTCTGTCTGTGCTGTCCTTGCAGGCCGAGCGTTCCAACCGCCGGCACCGCCCCATCGGCATCGGCGTGCAGGGCCTGGCCGACGCCTTCATCCTCATGAGGTTCCCCTTCGAGAGCGCCGAGGCCCAGCGCCTCAACCAGCACATCTTCGAGACCATTTACTACGGGGCCCTGGAGGCCAGCTGTGAGCTGGCCAGGGAGCAGGGCCCCTACGACACCTACGAGGGCTCTCCGGTCAGCAAGGGGGTGAGTGCTAGGGACTGGGGCAGGGAAAAGCTCTGGAAGGCTGATCCTGTGCCTGGGCTCCTGCAGAGACCCGCAGGGACCTGGCTGATGGCAAGTGGGATCTGATCAGCAGTGCCCTGGAGCCAGGAGGGACATCCCTGTCCTGGGGGACACCAGGGCCACCATCGCTGGCCAGAGGGGATTGTCCCACTCTGCTCTGGGCTGGGGAGGCCTCACCTCCAGTGCTGGGGACAGTTCTGGGTGTCTCAATATTAGAGACATCCAAGAGAGAGTCTGAAGGAGGGACACGAGGATGGGGAAGGGTCTGCAGGGGCCGCACGAGGTCACTTGGTCAGCTCAGCCTGGAGGAGCCTGAGGTCAGAGCTCCCCGGGGCTGCAGCTCCTCCCGAGGGGCAGCGCAGGGACAGCTCCGATCTCTGCTCCTGGGACAGGGACAGCAGCCAGGGAGCGGCTGGAGCTGGGCCAGGGCAGGCTCAGGCTGGAGAGCAGGGAAAGGTTCTTCCCCCAGAGGGTGCCGGGCACTGCCCAGGCTCCCCAGGGAATGGGCACGGCCCCGAGGCTGCCAGAGCTCCAGGAGCGTTTGGGCAGCGCTGCCAGGGATGCCCAGGCTGGGATTGTTGGGGGGTCTGGGCAGGGCCAGGGGCTGGATCAATGATCCCTGTGGGTCCCTTCCCACTCAGGATATTCTGTGATTCTCTGATTTGAAAAGACAAGCAAGACTCAGGCTGTGCCCTGGAGCAGTCACAAGATGGAGTGTTTGTCAGGTCATACAGGAGCTTCACTGAGATCTAGTTGGAGAGAAGAGTTAATAGGAATAACAGGTCCATTTCCAATGGGATTTTTAAAATATTGAGAAAAGAGTGCCTTCTCTAATTTGGACCAAACTGTGTTCCTTAGATCCTTCAGTATGACATGTGGAACGTCACCCCGTCTGACCTTTGGGACTGGAAGGCTTTGAAGGAGAAGATTGCCAAGTGAGTAACCCCACACGGTTTGTAGGAGATGTCAGATAAACCCCAGACTGGTTTGGGTGGGAAGGACCTCAAAGCCCATCCAGTGCCACCCCTGCCAGGGGCAGGGACACCTTCCACTGTCCCAGGCTGCTCCAAGCCCCATCCAGCCTGGCCTTGGTTATGAATTTGGTATGTTCTGTCTACTGAGAACTAAAGGTAGGGTCCAAGTGTGAAAACAGCCCTTTGTGTTCCCCCCACCCCAGCAGATCCAGCAGATCTTTCCTCAGAGCTGTTTTTTGGGTGTCTTTCTTTCAATTTTGTCCTTCTGAGGCAGAGGAGCCCACCCTCACTGCTCTGCTTTAGCTGAGCTCTAATTCCATCCGAGATGCATCAGCAGGAGGATTTGTCTTCCCATTAAACAAACATAGTGAGGAGTGAGTCATGAGCTGGCCTTGGGGGCTCTCCCCTGCTGCCAGGGAAAAGCTGAGCCTTGAACATCCCGAAGACAGGAATCACTGAAGTGTGAAGTGCCTGTCATGGACTAATTCCATCTGTTTGGCTCTAATTTTTAAATGTGGTCAATCTGTCCCCTGTCCTGTGTGTGGAGAGGTTTCAGCCTCTTCATGGGCTGCTGGTTCAGTTCTGCCTCAGGGCTGTGGGTTGTGCAGTGCCTGGCAGATTGTCTTCCCTGCAGCCCATCCCGTGACTGAATCATTTATGAAAATAGCAAAGCCCTTAATGCCACTTCCCCTTGACCCACAGCACCAGTTCAGTGGTGCTTCCCTTTTCCCTGTGAGTGATGCGAGGCTTTGCAGGTTATCCTGGATTTCCCAGTCTGTGCTGTTCCTGGCTCTGTCCTGTCTCCCTTGACTGCAGCTCCCTAACTTTGCCCGTTGTCCCCAGATACGGTGTCAGGAACAGCCTCCTCATTTCCCCCATGCCAACGGCTTCCACTGCCCAGATCCTGGGCAACAACGAATCCATCGAGCCCTACACCAGCAACATCTACACACGCAGGGTCCTCTCGGGGGAGTTCCAGGTGAGCTCTGGGGAACAGCTTTGCTGTTTCCTTATTTGTTATGACTAAGGAAGACAAGGGGAGGCCTCACACATGGGGGCTCAGTTCAGCTGGATGTTTGTGTCCAAGGGGACCTGGAGCGCACTGGGTGCTGCAGGAGTCCAGCTTTGTGTGTTCCACAGTCACCGTGGAATAGGTGAAATTATAAACAAGTGCTGCTTTTGTCTGGGAAAAACCTTTGTGGGGCCTCAAGATGGGCTGCAGGAATAACTGCTGAGGGGGAGTTGGTGATGTGATGGAAGGGACATGGGAAGAGCAGCTGAGACCACAGTCCTGAGAATGAGCTCTGAAGCCCTCAAGGGTCTGAAGGGGCCATGGCAGAGCTGCACAGGCTCAGAGGGGTCTGTTGGTTAGGGAAGGGACTGAAACAAGTTGAGTTCGGGAGACTGGAGTTAGCAAAGACCCCTCTGGAGACAAGGGGAGTCTGTCCCTGTTTGGGAGGTGTGTCCATCCCCTCTGGGGTGTCTCAGTGTTCTCCGTTTCTCCCGGCTGCAGGATCACTGCAGACAGAAGTGGGGAGGTGGAGCAGCAGGATCGTTGCCCTGCCTCCTTGTGTAGGGCAGGGGAGGGCTGTGGGACAGGGACCCCAGTCCCAGCAGGAAAAGGTGGCTGTGTTTTCTTCCCAGTACTCAGCCTGCCCCTGTTCTGTTTAGTGGCCCTGGCACAGCAAGATCTCTCCTTTTCCCATCTTTTGGAGTTCCTCATGCAGGGCAGTTCCATACACCCCCCTTTCTAATTTGCCGTGTCCAGTAGAATCCCAGAATGGCTTGGAGGCACCTTAAAGATCATGCAGTTCCAACCCCTGCCATGGACAGGGACACCTTCCACTACACCAGGTTGCTCCAAGTGTTGTCCAGCCTGGCCTGGAACACTCCCAGGGGTGAGCATCTGTCAGGAATGTGCAGGATCTTGTTCAACCATTTAAAAACCTTTAAAAACCTTCTGCCCCTCCCAGGTTGTGAATCCCCACTTGCTGAAGGATCTCACGGAGAGGGGCCTGTGGAACGAGGAGATGAAGAACCAGATCATCGCCCACAACGGCTCCATCCAGGTACAGGGGGAGCAGGGCAGGGATTTCTGCCAGGCAGGTCCTGCTCATTCTGGGTTCCCACTTACCAGAAAGATGATAAAGGGGTGATTATGCAGCAGGGAGTATCATGGAATCTGCTCTGCTGGAAGGGACCCACAGGGACCATCCAGTGCCAGCCCTGGCCCTGCCCAGACCCCCCAGCAATCCCAGCCTGGGCATCCCTGGCAGCGCTGCCCAAACGCTCCTGGAGCTCTGGCAGCCTCGGGGCCGTGCCCATTCCCTGGGGAGCCTGGGCAGTGCCCGGCACCCTCTGGGGGAAGAACCTTTCCCTGCTCTCCTGCCTATCCACATGGAACTGCTGAGTGGGAGCTGAGGGTGTTTGCGTGTGTGCTTGGTGCTTGCAGACACAGGATGTCCAGAGGAGGCCACCAGGTTATCAGAGGAATGGAGCACCTCTCATGCAAGGAAAGGCTGAGAGAATTGGGATTGTTCAGCCTGGAGAGGAGAAGGCTCCAGGGTGACCAAACTGTGGCCTTCCAGCACCTAAAGGAGCTAACAGGAAACATGGAGAGAGACTGTTTACAAGGGCTGGAGGGACAGGACCCAGGGAATGGCTTCCCAGTGCCAGAGGGCAGGGATGGATGGGACATTGGGCAGGAATTGTTCCCTGGGAGGGTGGGCAGGCCCTGGCACAGGGTGCCCAGAGTAGCTGGGGCTGCCCCTGGATCCCTGGCAGTGCCCAAGGCCAGGCTGGACACTGGGGCTTGGAGCAGCCTGGGACAGTGGGAGGTGTCCCTGCCATGGCAGGGGTGGCACTGGATGAGGTGAACTTTAAGCTCCCTCCAGACCCAAACCCTTCTGGGATTGTGTGTTTGGATTCAGGGATAGAGCTCAGCTGTGCAGGCCTCAGTTCCAGTCAGGACTGCTGGAGCCCCGGCAATCAGTGAAGAATTCCATGTTATTAATAGGGATATTTCTGCAGTCAGTGCTTTCCACACTGGGAAACTCCTCCCGTTCCTTCCAGAACATCCCTGAGATTCCCGATGACCTGAAGCAGCTCTACAAGACCGTGTGGGAGATCTCCCAAAAAACCATCCTGAAGATGGCTGCGGACAGAGGGGCCTTCATCGACCAGAGCCAGTCCCTGAACATCCACATCGCCGAACCCAACTACGGGAAGCTCACCAGCATGCACTTCTACGGCTGGAAGCAGGTACGGGCAGGGGGCTTCTGCCCCACAGAGGGGGCATTAGCTGGGGCTGGGGGCTCCTTCCTGGCAAATGGGGGCAGTACCTGGGGGAGCTCGTTCCCAACAACTGGGGCCGGTAAGTTTGGCACACAGGGACTGATAATTGTGGCACAGCAAGTTGGTCTCCCCGATTCCGGGAAGGGCAAACGGCTGTTCCCTTCCAAGAATCCGGTTTTCCCCTGGAGTATCTCCAGAGCAGCCGAGCTGGGGTGCCTGCCCTGCTGCTCCCAGCCCTGAGGCTCCCGCTGTGTCCCCAGGGCCTGAAGACCGGCATGTACTATCTCCGGACAAAGCCGGCTGCCAACCCCATCCAGTTCACCCTCAACAAGGAGAAGCTGCGGGAGCGGGAGAAGGCGTCCAGGGAGGAGGAGGAGAAGGAGAGGAACAAGGCAGCCATGGTGTGCTCCCTGGAGAACAGGGAGGAGTGCCTGATGTGTGGCTCCTAAGGGATCGCCCACGGCTCCAGCAGAGCCATTCCACCTGGCCGGAGCTGCTGGGATGGGAGCTGCTGGAATAACGTGAGGATGCAGAGGGCTGGGGCTGGGAGGGGGGTAGTGTAGCTTCCCCATCCACAGGGATGGGGCACAGGGATAGGGTGAGCATCGCTTCAGTAGCTGGGCTTCCCAGGGATTTCCGTGCTCTGGCGTGGCCTTCCATGGAACCCTGCAGGCGAGACCGAGGACAGGGAGGTGCTGGTGCCACTTACAGCTCTGTCCTGGGTACTCCAGACTGTGCCTTGCAGTCATCAAAGACTGCTCCTCGTGTCCCAGAGGAGGCAGCACCCCTGGCTGCTCCCTTTTCCTTGGCTGGGAACCCCCCCAGGGTAGGTGTGTTCGGTGTCTGCCAGGGCACAGGAGCAGCTGTGTCCAGCTGACACACCTGGAATGTTCCCACCCTGCCAGAGCCTCCTCCCACTGCTGCTCCCTCTCCTTGTCCCCTCCTCTGGTCTTTCCAGAAAGCCTTTGGGAGGAGCAGACAGGTGGAAGGGGTGTTGTTTCCTGGGCAGTTGCTCCTCTCCCTCAGCTGCCAGGGCAGAGCGTGGCACTGGCTGAACGTCCCTCTGCAGTGGGGCCAGGAAAGGCAGAGCTGCTGCCCGGCATTTTATTCTGCATTAAAGTCACTGATTTAGTCTAAGTGCTCAGGCAGTTTCCTGGCAGGGGGGCCAGTGCTGTCCCTGGCCACAGGTCAGGTGCCATCTTGCGAGGGCCACATGCCATCGGTGAAGGTCACCTGCCATCTCTTTTCAGGGAGCTCCATTTCTCCACCCCAGGTAGTTCTTAGATCTTTTAAACCTCTTATCAATTTACTGCTCCTGTACCCACTCCCTGCTCGAGCTCAATGGGGCTTCAGGCAGTTCTGCAGTATTTATTGAACTCATGAACCACAACCAACCCCGAATCCAGCCAAACTCAATAAAACGTGGAATGTCGAAGGAATGGCTGGTGCTATCTTGGGAACACTTTTTGGATGGAAAATGAGCATCTGTGGTAACAGGTTTGTGTTGTTGCTCCTGTGCTGCTTTCCACAGGGACATTGAGACCTTGTCCCTCTGCACAACTCCCTGACAGGAGGGGGCAGCCGGGGGGGTCGGGCTCTGCTCCCCGGGATCAGGGACAGGAGGAGAGGGAACGGCCTCAAGCCAACCAACCCCGGTCCTGGTTTGGTCCCGGTTCTGTCCCGAGCACTCGAACCCCGGTCCCTGGGCCTGTCCCGGTTCTGTCCCTGTCCTGTCCCTGTCCCGGCTCCTGCAGTTCCGCGCGCGGCCCCCGGGGGGCGCTGGTGGCGCGGCCGCAGCGCAGCGGGACCGGGGACGTTGGGACCGCGCCCGCCCCTGCCGTGTGTCCCCGGCTTCTGTCCCAGCCCTCCCCTGAGCTCCTCAGACCTTCCCTGAGCTCCCCATAACCTCCTAGACCTCCCTGAACCTCCCCAAACCTTCCGTGACCTCCCCGGGCTCGCTGTGGGTCAGTCCCAGGCTTCCTCTCGAGGGCTCTGCAATTCGGGTCGTGCCTGTCCCGAGCCACCGCCCCAAAGCTCCCGCTGCTTCCCAGGGGAAACTCCGGCAGCGCTGCCCCTTCTCCGGTTCGGCTTCCCCGGCCAGGCTGGGACACAGCCGGGGACCACGGAGATGGCTCGAGTTTTCCTCGTGCCTGGACTTCCTCTCCAGCCCCCGCTGCCGTCCCCGGGCAGCTCCGGTTGCCGCTGGGGCACGGCTCTGTCACCGCAAACTGCGAGGCACGGGAGGGGACGGAGCCGGGGCAGCTGCTGGGCAAGCATGGCAGATCCTCATGGGCGCTGCCTGCCATGGGAACAGCGGGATGGGGGAATGGGACAGGGCACTGGGGAAACGGGGGACGGGCACTGGGGGGACAGCTCAGGACAGGGGGGAATGTGACTGGGGCACTGGGGGACAGGACAGGGCACTGAGGTCCTTGTGGTGCATTCCTGGGAGCTTTGTGCCCAGGCTCTGGAGTCGCTGGGGCTGTCCCGGCTCGGGCAGGCGTTCCCGGCCCCGGGATTCGCTGTGCCTGGCTTGGGCTAAATGCTGAGGAGTTCCTGAGCCAGGAGCTTCTTGCAGGTTCCCCCCAGGAACTCCCCAGGTGCCCCCAGGGACCCCTGTCCAGGTTCCCAGTGGTCATTCCCGCAGCCGAGTGACTCCGGGTCTCCAGCTTCCCAGGACGTGCCCCGTGCTGGCCGTTAGGCTGCACTGCTGCTCACCAATCCTCTCCTTCCCTCTGCTTGTTTTTTCTCCCCAGGTGACGAGGTTTGGGAAGCTGGGAAGAGCCCACATCCAGGGCAAGGGGAGGTTTTAGCGGGGGGGCATGAAGGGAGGGAATCCTGTTACCTGTCTCCCTGGCTGAGCCTTTGGGATTACTGGCTCGGGGAAGATGCTGGCTTGGGTTTGTGTGCTCAGAAGCAACAGGGAATGAAAGTAAAATGAAAATAAAGGTAGGATTTAATGAAGAAATTTCTTCAGTGTCTTCAGGAGAAACATTGAGGGGCTGGAGCGTGTCCAGGGCAGGGAACGGAGCTGGGAAGGGGCTGGAGCCCCAGGAGCGGCTGAGGGAGCTGGGAAAGGGGCTCAGCCTGGAGAAAAGGAGGCTCAGGGGGGACCTTGTGGCTCTGCACAACTCCCTGACAGGAGGGGGCAGCCGGGGGGATCGGGCTCTGCTCCCAGGGAACAGGGACAGGAGGAGAGGGAACGGCCTCAGGCTGGGCCAGGGGAGGCTCAGGGTGGACACCAGCAGGAATTTCCCCATGGAAAGGGAGGTCAGGCCTTGGAAAGAGCTGCCCAGGGAGGTTTGGAGTGCCCATCCCTGGAGGTGTCCCAGGAAGGCCTGGAGGTGGCACTGAGTGCTCTGGGCTGGGGACAAGGTGGGCATCGGGCACAGCTTGGCCTCCATGGGCTGGGAGGGCTTTTCCAGCCTCAGGGATCCCGGGATCTCTGCTCCTATGACATACCCAGCAGCAAGCACTGGAGAGAAAGGCTTAAGCTAAGAACTTCAACTGCAATTTTTTTTTTGGATGTGACCATTTTTAGGCACTTAGAGGAACAGACTCAGGTTTGTTACAGTTTATTGGATCCCAAATGTGCTTCCAGCAGCGATTCCCAACTGAAGAACAAACCCACCCACCAGGCTTCTGGTACCAATCCACCTGGCACAAAAGGGGAGGAGCTGAAATACAGATTGAGAATGGGAAAATCTCCATGTTTCATGGAGCAGGTGGATCTTCAGAGAGCAGGAATGTTCCCAGCTGGAAGGGCCTCACCTCTGTGTGTCATTCCTGGAAGTCAGAGGGAATGTCAGGAACAGTTCTGGAGACAATTCCTTCTGCAGAATGAATAAAGCACAGTAAATTAATACAAACATTGTACAGACATGGGGGGTTATTCACAGAGTCTGGCAGGAGTACCATCACTCAAAAGCCCTGGGAAAAAACCTCAGGACTGACCATGATCCTGACTTTGCCACAACTCCTGTAGTGGAGAGACACACGTGGTGCTGTCACCACTGCAGTGTCTTATCAGCTCTTTGGACCTCATCCAGCCTTTATCAGCTGGACACAACTCCTCCTTTTCATTCCATCAGATTCATTTGGTGTTTTTTGAAGACTTTTTTTCCTTTCTAAACTGAAATCTCATCTATTCCCTATTCGCCTGGATGGATACCAATCCAGTACTAGGGATTGTCTCAAAACCAGTGAATTGTGAGCATTTGGGAAGAAGCATGTGAGATTTGAGTCAGGATAGTTTTCACATTTGTTATTCTTTCAAATCATTCCCTGGGAATTCTACCCAGACCTGTGGGTCCCAGCTGTGCCCAATGCCCACCTTGTCCCCAGCCCAGAGCTCTGAGTGCCACCTCCAGCCCTTCCTTGGACACCTCCAGGGATGGGCACTCCAAACCTCCCTGGGCAGCTCTTTCCAAGGCCTGACCTCCCTTTCCAGGGAGAAATTGCTCCTGGTGTGCAACCTGAGCCTCCCCTGGCCCAGCCTGAGGCCGTTCCCTCTCCTCCTGTCCCTGTTCCCTGGGAAGGTCCCCCCGAGCCTCCTTTTCTCCAGGCTGAGCCCCTTTCCCAACTCCTTCAGCCCCTTCCCAGCTCCGTTCCCTTCCCTGGGCACTCTCAGCACACAAGAACTGTCCTGGTGCTTCCAGCCAGTCCCATAATTAATAGTTACCATGAAGCCCCACAATTACCCCAAATGCTGCCCTGAAAAATGAACATTTGGAGAGGTGCCAGCTCTGAACTCCGATGTTTATGATCACACGACGCAGGCGATGCTTCCTTTCACCAAGTGGGGACAATGAGAAGCAAATGACAAAAGCATTTGATTTTATGTGTGTGGTCTTCATCAAATTAGCAAAAAAAAAAAAAAAATGCTGGGTGGGCAGGGGGGAGTTTGCAGGAGCATTAAAGAAATGGATTTTTAAAGGACCTTGAAAGAGGCTCCGTGAATGGGGGGAGACGCCTGACTGGGGTTTGCAGACAAACCAGGGGAGTGAGGAGCAGCTGCTTTCAGCTTTGGTAACCCGCCCAAAACCACTGGGAATCCCTGGAAAGGCTCCTCACTGTGCAAACAGCATCTGCTGGAGAGTCCCAAAAGGGGAGGTGTCCCCACACGCTGCTGTTTACATGAGGAAATCTGTGACGGCACCAGGCCGGTGCCCTCAGAGTGGTTTTGGGGCTTTTTCTTTCTTTTACATGAAGAGTAGCTGGGATTGGCACGTGCAATAATCCAAAGTTCTCCTCTTCCCCTGAGGTGGGAGCGATCTGGCACTGAGGCTGCTCAGTGCTGCTTTTCATGGTACTCTTTAAAGTTTTTTGCACAAGTGAAGAAGGGCAAATACTGATGGATAATTTTAGAAGAAGATGCTGCAGGTGCTCTCTGTACAAGGTCCTGCACAGCATTTTACTCTTAATCAACTCCACACAGGCTAAGGCTTCTCTTTGTCAGAATTAAACCCAATTAGTTCCTTATTCCACACGCAGAAAATGTCTAATGAACGTGTCATTGGCTCAGGTGCTGTAAATACAAATGCAAGGTTAGGGTAGAACAGCTTCTGCTTGTGAAATCCTCGCTTAAAAGGAGTGATGTTCCCAATGATCTTTTCCTTGCCCTTCTGGAGAGCAAATTCCCAGACCAGCAGCAGCCACTCAGCCCTTCCAGTGGTGCAGGTGAAGTGTCAACCCCACCACTCACTAAATAAAAATGAAATTAAACCAAATTGTTTCTTCCCCGGGCTCCAGCCAAAAGCTCTTGAGCAGCTCTCCAGAAAAAAGATGGCAGAGGAGAGGAGGATTTTTCCAGTTTCAAAGTCCATGGAATATTTCACTGTTATCCCTGTTTGTCATCTCATGAGGAACACCAAAGGCTTCCCCCTTTTCCATTTGCATTTATAATAACGCGTTGCCATGGCAAAACCTGATAATCCTGGACTTCTTGGGTGGAATCACATCCTTACAGGAGTACAAGGAGGGAAAAAGAGACCAACCAAACTCAGTGCATCCGGCTTTTCCAGAGGGATGGCCCAGGCCCCTGCTGGGGCTCCGGGGCCGGTTCAGCTCCGTGCCACTCCAGGAGCGCGTCCCGTGCGGAGCTGGAGCGTCCTCCTGGCGGGACAAAGGCAGGCTGGACGTGTCACACGGAATCAAGGCACAGAAAGCTGGAGGAGCTGCCTTTTGTCCCCAGCTCGTGCTCTGAAATGTGGGATTAAGAAGGGAGCAGCCCCCCCGCTCACTGGGCCCATTCAAGAGGAGCTTGTTCCCAAATTTTGTGACAAGGGGGCTTCTTTTGAGGGCCCCACTGACACCACCGGCCACACAAAGGGCTCCAGGGGTTAATTAAAATCAGGTAATGGAAAGGATCCAGCAGTGACACTTCCCAGAGGCCACCGTGGCAGGAAGAGCAGCGTCCCCGGTGTCACCAACTCCCTCAGCCCGGGGGTGGCACTGGGGTATTTGTCAGGTGGAACTGAACATCAGCACTTGGTTCCCTTCCTTCTGCTGGGAAAGGTGAGCGGGATCATTTCCCAGCCAGGGATCAGCCCCAGGGAATCCCACAGGGTTCCCCCAAATCTCTCTGGTTCCTCCTTCTCCTCCTCACTCATCCCCAGGGTGTCAAATCCGGCACTCAGGGATTGTCCCCTCCTCACTCCAGGACAGAGGGAAAGATTGTCCCATCCCTGGCAGTGTCCCAGGCCAGGTTGGACATTGGGGCTTGGAGCAGCCTGGGACAGTGGGAGGTGTCCCTGCCATGGCAGGGGTGGCACTGGGTGGGCTTTAAGGTCCCTCCCAACCCAAACCATTCCCTGTTTCTGTGATTTCACTGAAAACAACAAACTATCCCCCAAAGAAGGCAGTGTCAATATTCATAATTTGCAAACCCCCTCTGCCCCCAACAGGCTGAAGATAAAGCTGGGTAGGAGCCTCATCTCTTATTTTGTCATTCCCCCTTGGCTGTTAAGGGCCTGGCCCAGCACCTGGAGAAGAGAGCCAGGATCTCCCCTTTGACTTGAGCTGGCTGTGAGTGGTGGCCCCAAATCACAAACATTCCTGCAGTGGGGATGCTCTGGGCTCTCTTCTGACATTCAGGTTGGACACCAGGAGCAATTTCCCCATGGAAAGGGAGGTCAGGCCTTGGCAGGGGCTGCCCAGGGAGGTTTGGAGTGCCCATCCCTGGAGGTGTCCAAGGAAGGGCTGGAGGTGGCACTCAGAGCTCTGGGCTGGGGACAAGGTGGGCATCGGGCACAGCTTGGCCTCCATGGGCTGGGAGAGCTTTTCCAGCCTCAGGGATCCTGGGATTCTGTGGTAACTGCAGGACACTGTGACTGTCCCACCACAGCAGTCCCACCCCGTCCTCCAGGCAGCTTTTCCATCCAGTCTCCTCTCGCTGCAGGTGGCCACCCCACACATCCCCTCCTGCCACCCCTCCCATCTCCAAAATCCTCCCACACAGCCAAAATCCCACCTCTTCCCTGGGCAAGCGTGCAAAGCCTCGCTCCTGCTTGGATGGGGCAGCTCGGAATTGCACCGCGGAGTAAAGGAAAGGGAAAACCAAAGCCTTACCTTCAGTCTAGGGGAAAAGTCATCTCCCCTGGTCTTTTTGTCCAGCGGGGAGGGAGGAGGAAAAGGGTCTTTTGGAAGCTCTTTTTCATCGGAGAGTGAGTCGGCAATTAAAGCTGATTCTGCGTATTCATTAGATCACATTAAAAACCGCAGCAAGAGTGGAGGGGGAACTCTCTAAACAAATTTGGGCCACTCTCCCCTCATTCATCGCCAGTTAGGAGCCGTCAATGCGCTCCATTTGTGCTCTAACTGCTTCTGAAGCACAACCATATGGTTGCGTTAAAACATCTTTTTCGTGCTTAATTTGAGGCACTGATGGCCCCTAATCAGCCGTGTGCGGATGAGCCCCCTAATTGATGACTAATGAGTCACGTGCTCGCGCTGATTGCGGCATCCCCGCATTAATCCCGTTAATCGCTCGCCGTTGCCCGGTCGGGTTCATCGGCCGAGTCCCGGCGCCGCAGGTGGAGGGGCTGCTCCTCTCCCGCTGCTCCTCTCCCGCTGCTCCTGGCCGCGGAAAACGCTTGGAAGAGGCACAGCGAGGCCTTCGGGATCGTCCTTTAACTGTGGCGGTGGAAAGGGATTCGTTTTCCCCCGGTGTCAGCTCGTCACTGTGACCACTGCCCGTGCTCATCATGGGACCATGGAATGGTTTGGGTTGGAAAGGACCCCAAAGCCCATCCAGTGCCACCCCTGCCATGGCAGGGACACCTTCCACTGTCCCAGGCTGCTCCCAGCCCCAGTGTCCAGCCTGGCCTTGGGCACTGCCAGGGATCCAGGGGCAGCCCCAGCTGCTCTGGGCACCCTGTGCCAGGGCCTGCCCACCCTCCCAGGGAACAATTCCTGCCCAAGATCCCATCCATCCCTGCCCTCTGGCACTGGGAAGCCGTTCCCTGTGTCCTGGCCCTCCATGCCTTGTCCCCAGTCCCTCTCCAGCTCTCCTGGAGCCCCTTTAGGCCCTGCAAGGGGCTCTGAGCTCTCCCTGGAGCCTTCTCTTCTCCAGGTGAGCACCCCCAGCTGAAATGCTGGCATGAGGCTTTTCCTGATTCCACAGGAAAAACAAAGCAGGGAAGGGATGTCTCAGCCAACATTCAGCACCTCAGGGCTCCCCATTTCTCTCCCTGGATCTGTGGTTGCTGATCCCTGCTCTGGATTCGTTCTCCCTCTGGTGCCCCAGCTGATCCCAGTCACGGAGCCAAGGTTGAAAGGAATTCTGATGCAGCCAAATCTGGATGTTGCCCAACACGAGGAGAGCTCGGATGATCCCTTATTCATTCACAACAAGCCAGGACAGGACATTTTCCTGGGGATTTTCCTGGCAGTTCCCTGAGCAGACACTGCAGCTGCCACATGGAGACTTTGCTGCATTCCCAAATTAATGTCCTTACTTAAATGAGGACAGAATCTGAACTTAACTTAAGTTCAGGCAAAATTCTGAAGTTCCATTTAATCAAAGCAGATACTTGTGCTCTGGCACATAAAATAAGTAAAAACCAGTCAATAATGACTTGTCTGGTGTTCATTAGGGCACAGAAACATTGGCACTGTGTTATTTTTCCACTGCTACCTCTGAGCCTTTCATTTGGAGGCTGGATTGATTATCCCTATCTGTCAGAAGCATCCAGCTCTGGCATTATTGACCTCATACCGTTAATTGCACAATTATCTTTCAACTCTGCAATGAAGTGCTGCTCATTCTTATGTTTTGAATTTTGAAAATCTTACTGTTGAACTCCTGTGCACAGACCTTTAGCTGCAGCTGAATAAAAATCCCTATTTCCCTTCTTCCTCACACTAATAAACATCCCTGGGCTGCGTTGTCTTTCCATTTTTAATGGGAACAGGTTCCAGACTGGTTTAGCAGCACAGAAACATTCCAGGTACAGGTGGTGCTGCCTGGAGGTCTTGGAGAGCTACAAACAAGAAGGGAAATTTACATCGAGAGGGGCTGAATGCTTTAAATCAAAAGGTGAAAAGCTCAACAGCACTGGCATGGAAAATGCTCCCAAAATGTTGTGGTGACCAGGGCTGGGATTGTCCCTCTGTGTTGAGACCCCTCAAGGGCCGTGTCCAGTTCTGGGTCCTGCAGGAGAGACCTGGAGGGGCTGGAGCGTGTCCAGGGCAGGGAACGGAGCTGGGAAGGGGCTGGAGCCCCAGGAGCGGCTGAGGGAGCTGGGAAAGGGGCTCAGCCTGGAGAAAAGGAGGCTCAGGGGGGACCTTGTGGCTCTGCACAACTCCCTGACAGGAGGGGGCAGCCGGGGGGGTCGGGCTCTGCTCCCAGGGAACAGGGACAGGAGGAGAGGGAACGGCCTCAGGCTGGGCCAGGGGAGGGGCAGGGTGGACACCAGCAGGAATTTCCCCATGGAAAGGGAGGTCAGGCCTTGGAAAGAGCTGCCCAGGGAGGTTTGGAGTGCCCATCCCTGGAGGTGTCCCAGGAAGGGCTGGAGGTGGCACTCAGAGCTCTGGGCTGGGGACAAGGTGGGCATCGGGCACAGCTTGGCCTCCATGGGCTGGGAGGGATTTTCCAGCCTCAGGGATCCTGGGATTCTGTGCAGTGTGGTTCCCTCACATTGCTCGGACAACAGGGGAAACAGGGACGGCTTTTTCCAGCAGCCCTGGGAATTGCTGTGAAATCCTGGAGGGGTTGGTACCAAACATCTCCCCACCCCCGACACCCGGGGGCTCTGCTGCCCTCCCACAAGGCCCGAACTGGTGTGGGATGTCAGCGTTTGCACCTTGACAAGGAATTCATTCGTGCTGGCTGTGAATTCCCTCCTAGACACAGCTCCCTCTCCTCCTGTCCCTGTTCCCTGGGAGCAGAGCCCGACCCCCCCGGCTGCCCCCTCCTGTCAGGGAGTTGTGCAGAGCCACAAGGTCCCCCCTGAGCCTCCTTTTCTCCAGGCTGAGCCCCTTTCCCAGCTCCCTCAGCCGCTCCTGGGGCTCCAGCCCCTTCCCAGCTCCGTGGGGTCTGACGGGGAATAGCCCAGGCACTGCTCTCTCCACACATGGAGCTCTCCCAGTTCAGAGGGAATGAGGAGCCGTGCTGGGGGAGCTGAGCACAAGGTCCGGCCTTGTCCCTGCTCCTGGGTGGGGAAGGGGCTTTGCAGCCCCTGTCCTTGGGAGTCCAGCCCGACTCGGGTGGGGCCGGCGCTCACAAGTTATTTCAAACACGTCCCGGGATTATCCTTGTTTGTTACTTCCAAACCATATTCAGCTGCTATTTTGGGGCTTTGTGGAATGATGGTCATTATGTGATATTGCAGCCAGCTATTATTCCTGCTCCAGCTTTAATAAATGCCTGGCAGATTTAATAAAACTGATCCAGATTTAAAGTGTCCCTCCGGTGATAAATCACCTGGTAAAAATTTCCCAGCCCACTCTTGCTCTGGGATTTCTGCTTAGTTCAATTCATTAAGTGAAATAAGTCACTCTGCCTTATGAAAATCAAGCTGTTTCCATCGAGTTTGCGCTTAGCTGCTGAACAAAGGAGTTCCTAAGTCGAAATAATTACAGTTAATGATTAATGCAATTAAAAATGTAAAAAATATTGCGAACAGTTTTAATCAGCAGGTATTAAAAATCATTGAAATGAATGCAGCAAATCCCCAAGATCTGGGAATTAGCTCAATCAGGGTATTTTAGTGCTTTGGGTAGAGAGAGGCGAGAAGCAGCTCAGGGCTTCTGGCCAGACCTTTGGGGCAGCCCTTGCCAGTGGAGGCGCTTCCCCCTGCACCTTTCATTCAGGAAGGAAGCAGCTCCTAAAACAAACTCATTTTTGGTGGTTTTCCCCCTTCGGCAAACAGCTCGAGGCCGGAGCGATTTGTCCTTACAAATGTGGGCCATTGGGGAGCCCCCAGCTCACCCAGGATAGGAGTTTGTGTGCCGAGCCGTCCCCAGGGCCGCCCGGCCCCCTCAGCCCTTTGTCCCCGGCCCCGGCGCGGCCTGCCCGGGCCCGGCCGCCGCGAGCTCCTCCCGCCGCTGTATAATGACCAGACTGTTTCATTAGGAGCACAATTCCCTCGCCGAATCCAGCCCAAACAACTCATTGGAGCGCCTGTGAGCAGAATGCCGCTGGGGGGGCGGCAGGAGGTGAGTGGCACACAATGGGCACCGGGACAAGTGCCCCGGGCCGGGCCGGCCGCGCATGCAGAGCGGGGATTAGGGGGTCCCACTCCGGGTCAAGTGTCTCGAGGGGAGCTGATAAACACCCCAAACCTGACAACAGCTTTTCCTTTCTTCCTGCCCCACTTGTTAAGTGCCAGAGCAAATCTCCTGAATGGCGCCGGAGTTTACTTAGGGGCCTTTTCTCGCAGAAGACACTCTCTCCATTTTCTGAAGGCCGTTGCAGGCGCTCTCCGGAATAAATTTGCTCCGCATCCCGCACAAAAAGCACCCCCCTGCCCTCCCCCTCCGCCTCTTTCCTGCAGCCTTTGTCTCAAGGTGTGTGAACAAGGGGGAAAAATCTGGGCTGAGAAAAGCGAGATCGAGTTCCCCCCGCGGATTAAGTCGAGCACTTTGAAGGTTGGCTGAATGACTGACTTTTCATCCTTAAAAAAAAGGTGTTTTTAAAAAAAAAAAAAAGAAAAAAAGTTGTTGGGTTTTTTGGGTTTTTTTTTCCCCCTTGATTGCACTTTCAAATAACTATAATAAATGTATTCTTTTCCAGTACTTTCACCAGAAGTGCCAATTGCTGGGCTGGGAATCTGGTGGAGGATTCACTGACAGAGGGAATTCACTTCAGCTGCTGTGTTCAGCTGAGGATCCCAGCTCTCTCTGAGGACAAATGGAAGGGCATGAAATGGATCCGAAATATCAAAAATCGAAGGCAATGTGTGTTATAGGAAGGTCTCTGCAGCCCAGGGGCTTGGGGGTGCTGGGACAGCAGGAAATCTGCAGCTTTCCTGCTCCGGTGGGCACTGGAGACTCTGCAATATTGCTGGAATGAGATGATCTTTAAGCCCCTCCAACCCAGGCTGTTCCGTGGTTCCATGGTCACTTACCTGGGGGCCACAGGAGGGCTGGGGGCAGCAGGAAATCTGCAGCAGGTGACAGCAGCAGGTGACAGCACCTCCACCCTGCACCGCTGGTCCTCCAACCTCTTTGCCCTCCCAAAGGCCCGGCCAGGGGATGATCCCAGGCTCTGGGAATAAGCAGTGGGTTACTCTCAGTTTTAGGAGACAGTCCTGCTGTGGGACACTTGGAAAAGGCAAAAAGAAGTTGGTTGTGGGGGAAAGTCCCGATGGAAAGCACAGTCCCAGAGCACCCACAGGGATCCCACCTCCCTGCTCCGCTTCCAGGGGTCCAGCCTGAAGTCCTGAGGTGGTTTTTATCTCCATCCTCCTCGTTCCTGTGGATGGCAGCTCTTCCATCCCATTCCCCTCCTTTGCTGGGTCCTTCCTGCAGTGCTGGTGCCTGCAGAGATCCCGGAGGTGTGAATGGAGACGGGATCCTGTGGGAAGCTCCAGGGAAGCCCAAACCTCCCTACACTGCTCAGTTACACCCCTCAAGAATGACCTGACTTTGGATTTTCTCTGTTTGCAGATGAAAAAAGAGACACAGCCACCTCCAAATGGGGGCAGAGACTGGCAGAGCAAACTGTCCCTGTGTGAGGGGAGGTGGCACTCAGAGCTCTGGGCTGGGGACAAGGTGGGCATCGGGCACAGCTTGGGCTCCATGGGCTGGGAGGGATTTTCCAACCTCAGGGATCCTGGGATTCTGTGAATGTGCTCTGCTGTTGCCCCACATCCACTGGGGATCCTGTTGTGCCAGAGCTGTGGATGCTGTGGCTGCCGTGATCTGCTCCCCTGGAACTGCCCCAGCACCTCCTGCTGGGCCTCCTGCAGCTCCTGCAGAGTTCCTTTGCCTCAGGATCTCAGTCTTGGGCCATGGAATGTGTTCCCAGATCCAACTCCCTGTGTGTGGTTCTCCTGCTCAGCATCTTCCTTTTAAGATTATGGAATTCCAGAAGGGTTTGGGTTGGAAGGAACCTCAAAGCCCATCCAGTGCCACCCCTGCCATGGCAGGGACACCTCCCACTGTCCCAGGCTGCTCCAAGCCCCAGTGTCCAACCTGGCCTTGGGCACTGCCAGGGATCCAGGGGCAGCCCCAGCTGCTCTGGGCACCCTGTGCCAGGGCCTGCCCACCCTCCCAGGGAACAATTCCTGCCCAAGATCCCATCCATCCCTGCCCTCTGGCACTGGGAAGCCATTCCCTGTGCCCTGTCCCTCCATGCCTTGTCCCCAGTCCCTCTCCAGCTCTCCTGGAGCCCCTCCAGGCAGGTACTGGGATCTCCAGCCCTGATTTCTCAGCCTGTCTCTACCAGGAATGCTTCCTTTTCTTCCAGCTGAGGAGCAGTTTGGGTAGGAGGGATGTAGGACAGCTCCACGTGCTGTGTGTGCCAGCTAAGCCCCTGTGGTGCGGGCAGTGTCCTGCTGTCCCCATGTGGGTGTTGACACAAGCAGTGCCAGAGCCAGCCCCAAAACTGCTTCCCTGATCCCAAAAACACTTGTGCTTCACACAACAGGAATGCTATAGGAATTTATGGCTGGGCTCAGATTAGAGATCAGGAAGGAATCCTTCCCTGGGAGGGTGGGCAGGCCCTGGCACAGGGTGCTCAGAGCAGCTGGGGCTGCCCCTGGATCCCTGGCAGTGCCCAAGGCCAGGTTGGACACTGGGGCTTGGAGCAGCCTGGGACAGTGGGAGGTGTCCCTGCCATGGCAGGGGTGGCACTGGGGGGGATTTAAGGTCCTTCCAACCCAAGCCATTCCATGACTCCGCTCTCTCCTATGGATTTCAGCCACTGTCTCTCTCTCAGAGGTTCGGGGTGGCTTTGGGGCTGCAGGATCAGCAGTGGCAGATGGGACCAGGGTGCCAGGACAAGTCTAACGCTGCTGCTGTGAGGATCCATTCACAATCAAAACGAAGGATAAGGCCTGGACTTGCTCTTTTCTGTGTGTGTGCAGGGACAAAGGGAAGTGGGACCCCCAGTGTGCAGTGGTTGCACAGGGCCTGGTACATAACCCAGAGGTTTATCAAAAGTTTCCAGAGTGAGATGCAGCTTTGTCTCCTCGTTATTGAATCAACTGTTTTCCCAAGGAGGGGATTATGAGCAGGTTGGTCTCACCCTGATTCCTCAAATTCTAAATCCTGTGAGGAGCAGCTGAGGGAGCTGGGAAAGGGGCTCAGCCTGGAGCAAAGGAGGCTCAGGGGGGACCTTGTGGCTCTGCACAACTCCCTGACAGGAGGGGGCAGCCGGGGGGATCGGGCTCTGCTCCCAGGGAACAGGGACAGGAGGAGAGGGAACGGCCTCAGGCTGGGCCAAGGGAGGCTCAGGTTGGACACCAGCAGGAATTTCCCCATGGAAAGGGAGGTCAGGCCTTGGAAAGAGCTGCCCAGGGAGGTTTGGAGTGCCCATCCCTGGAGGTGTCCAAGGAAGGCCTGGAGGTGGCACTCAGTGCTCTGGGCTGGGGACAAGGTGGGCATTGGGCACAGCTGGGCCTCCATGGGCTGGGAGGGATTTTCCAGCCTCAGGGATCCCGGGATTCCTGTTTTGCTGCAATACAAGCAGGGATGTGCTCTGGATCCACCAAACCCCCTTGGCCAGGAGCTGTGGGGTGCCTTGACCCCTCAGCAGGAGCAGAGCTTTCCTGCCTGCCCGGCTCTGGGAGCTCCTCTGAAGTGCCAGCAGGGCCCAGGGGAGGAGCTCCCGTGTCAGAGCAGGTTCGTGTCTCTGAGTGGCCTCACCTTTCCCACTGCACTGAAGCAGAACCATTAGAAGAGCCCAGGCTTTGATGGGGAGTGTGAGCTGCACACAGGTCAGAGCTCATAATGAGATAAACTTTCACTTGAAACTAATTCTTGAGCTTATTATGCTGTAATAGCTTTGGGAAAATCACTTTCCACGGACATATTGCAGTCTCTGAGGTACAGCTAAGCCAAAGAGGTGATTTTCCTCTTTATTTCCAAACGCAGCAGCTTTAAAGGACGCTTTCATGGATTAGGAAAAACATGTTTTGGGTAAATCGTGCTACCCACGTCGAGGCTGCAGGCAATTAAATCCTGCCATTGAGATTACCAATTATTAGATTATATATGGATTTTTTAAAGCAGCGAGCTTGGTTCTGCTCGTGTGACAAGGGGCTGCACGAAGAAAACGGCGGAATGTGCAAAGAATTGTTAAATAACTGATAAATAGGCTTAAGTTCTTTAAACTGGCAGCACGAGTAGCTTAAGCAGTATGGTTTGGATCATCTGAATTTCCAAATACCTGGAGTATATTTGTAAACATGGCAATCTAACATTTTGCTGAGCAGCACATTCCCATTCCAATTAGCATAAATGAGGATTTAACAGCTGATTGCACAGTGTGAATGATAGGGACTAATTGTCAGAGCGGGCGAGTTGGGAGATGATGGTCCCGAAGCGGTGCTTTGGGGTGGCACGGCTGCGGGACGGCCGGGGCAGGGTCTGGGACTGCTGCCCGCCCGGGGAGGGGAATGCGGGAGCGAGCCCCTGTTCCTGCATCCCCCCTCCTCCCTGTGCGGCCCGAGGGGCTCCGGCAGCAGCCGCTTGTCGGAGGGGCGGCTCTCCGCGGGCCCCCGATGGGGCCGGACGGGGGCTGCGTTCCCCGGGGCTCCGGCCGGGATCCAGCCGGGCACCCGCAGCCGCAGGGACCGCCCGGGACGGGGCACAGCCGGGCTGGGGTGCCCAGGGAGCCCAGCTCTCCTCCAGGCTGCCCTGGGAGCCCCGGCAGAGCCTGACCTGCGGTGCTGTCCTCCCCTCGCGGCATTCCCACCTGACAGGCACCTCCCGTTCGCTCCGCTCCGCAGCGCCGGGGGAAAGGGATGGAGCAGGGAGCGGCTCAGCAGCCACCCGGGGCTGGCACGGCTCGGTCCCGCCGGGAAAAGCTCTCAGGGAGCCGGCGGTCCCTGTCCCCCTCCAGGGCTGCCCTGCACCCCTCGTTCCCGCAGGGAGCCCCCCGCAGCCCAGCGGGGATTGCAGCGGCAGGAGCAGGAGGGGCGGTGGGGCAGCCCCACCTCGGGCTCCACGGGGACACCTTGATGCCTTGAGAGGCCTCCTGGACACAGAGACCAGACAGAAAAAGGGAATAAAGGTCGGTATTTATTTGAAAGGCCTCCAAAGGTACCCCTGGGGAGCCAGAGGCCACTGCCGAGATGGACCCCGAGATAGACCCCGGGTCACGAGTTCCTCACACTTTTATAGGTTTGGTTCATTTGCATATCAGGGTTAATTCTCCAATTAAAACTTCAGTTAATGATGTAATTTCCCCTCAGCTTGCCCCCTCTCAGAGGTTTTTGGTTTACACATTTTGGGCCTAGGACGGTCTGGGTGTCCTTGGAGAGCAGGCCTGGAGAGGCTTTGTTCTGTCTGCCTGGCATGAGAGAGCAGGAATGAACAGGATACAGGAAACTTCAGAGTTACACACTGGGCAGTGCAGGGTTTGAAAAATATAAAAGTTAAATCCTAAGGCATAAACCTGACAGAGGCACCTGGGTTACCTGCAAAGTGCCCCTCAGAGGGAGGGGTCACCGTCCCCCAGGCAGCCCTGAAGGATCCCCCCTCTCTCCACAAGCTGGGCATGGAGCTGAGTTTAGAGCACAGGATCCCAGGATCCCTGAGGTTGGAAAATCCCTCCCAGCCCATGGAGCCCAAGCTGTGCCCGATGCCCACCTTGTCCCCAGCCCAGAGCTCTGAGTGCCACCTCCAGCCCTTCCTTGGACACCTCCAGGGATGGGCACTCCAAACCTCCCTGGGCAGCCCCTGCCAGCGTTGAAGCCTCACATCCTGTTGGATTTAATGTCTGCTTTGGTCTCACGTGCAGGGTCACCCTTCAGCCTGAGGTGTTGGAGGGTCCAGCACCATCCCCGAGTCAGCAATGGCCCCATCTCCACCTCATCCTCACCCCCTCCCAGGAGCAAGGGGATCCCTGAGGAAAACCCCTCCTGTCCTGATTTTCACTGTCTCTGCCCTCCAACACCCAGGGAAAGGGAGGGGAATTGACATTGATCCTTTGGAGCTGCCCATGCCCAGACCAGCTGGGACAGGGGCTTTGTCCTCCTTGGAACTGCCATGGCCAGGCCCCATCCCCAGGGACGAGGGAGGAGCACTGAGGTACCAACAGTGCTATTTCTGGGTCACCTCCCCTGTGGTGGACCTGGAAAGTCCCATGGAAAGATCAGACAACATCCACAAACTCTTCCTGTCTCCAAGTGCCTGGGGAGGGCAGAGGAAACGGAGAAGGAAGGAAGAAAACGGCCTGAGATAAATCCTCACACAGAGCTGTTCATGGAATCAGGGAATCCCAGGCTGGTTTGGGTTGGGAGGGACCTTAAATCCCACCCAGTGCCACCCCTGCCATGGCAGGGACACCTTCCACTGTCCCAGGCTGCTCCAAGCCCCAGTGTCCAGCCTGGCCTTGGGCACTGCCAGGGATCCAGGGGCAGCCCCAGCTGCTCTGGGCTCCCTGTGCCAGGGCCTGCCCACCCTCCCAGGGAACAATTCCTGCCCAAGATCCCATCCAGCCCTGCCCTCTGGCACTGGGAAGCCATTCCCTGTGTCCTGTCCCTCCATGCCTTGTCCCCAGTCCCCCTCCAGCTCTCCTGGAGCCCCTTTAGGCCCTGGAAGGGGTGTTGGCCAAAGGGTGGCTTGCAGGGAGTGGACAAGAGGGTCCAAACCCGAGCTGTGGGGACAGTAAATCCCCCAGCTGTGGCACTGAACAGCAGCCACAGAGGAACTCGGATTCCCTTCCTCTCCCCCTGGTTCATGGTGGGATTTCAGCCTCTGGAAACCTCTCTGTGCTCCCTCCCTCTGGAATGGCTCCAGATAACCTGGAATCTCTGCAAAGGATCTCCTGGAGGCAACCACTGGCCTTAACTGAGTGGCCTGGATGGCTGCAAACTGGAGAGCTGGATGTGCCTGTGCCCCCCTCAGCATCCCTGGATTTGGTGGTTTTATCTTCTGGTGGAGCCCAGAATTCCAGCACCAGAGCCACTTCCCAGGCTGGCTCAGCAAGGGATGGAATTCTGGACACGCTGGAGGTTTTCCTTTTTAACCAAGAACTCCAGGACAACCCTGTGATAATCAGCATTATCCGGCCTGGCCAGTGCCAAGGTGACTTCTACTGGGAAAGATCACTTTGGGAGATCTGGAGACCAAAACAAAACAACCACCAGGGCCAAAAGTCTTAAGGACATCTCCAGTTTCTAACAAAGAAATTTTACTACATCAAATATTCAACCAAATGGGCAAAATCATTTCCACAAAATGAAATGTTTCCTTCAAAGAAACAGCAAAGTTAGGTAAAAACTGACAAGAAAAGGAGTTTTGAAGCAGGCCTGACTTTTTGTATCACCAAACACCAGCAGTGCCGCCAGCCCGGTGTTTTCATCTGCAAACAAAGCACGTGGCAGTTCGGCTTCTTTTGGGCCCTGAATCGTTAAATTCCAAATATGTACTCGGAGTGTGGCCACGGGCACAGCTGGGCAGAGCAGCCAAGTGCAGCTCTGGTGGAGAGGGACTCCGAAAGCCACAACTCAGCTCTGCCACCAGACTTAGGCTTTTCTTGGCAGTGCCCCAGCACAGCACGACAGGATTTAATTGTTCTTGCAAAGAGCAGGGACTGGAGCAGTGCTTTTAGATCTAAATTCCTTTCCAAGTGGTGGATCTTCAGGAATAACCAATGTGTCCCACACGGGCAGCTGTGGGGGGAGAGTCCTGATCTCAAACCTGTCAGAAGAGCTCAGGAATCATCCTGTGAGCTGTAGCTGGGAGGGGAGCAGCCAGGAGCCGCTCCCACAGCTCAGCTGTGCAGGGATGTGGGCTGGGGGCTCCTCCTGGAGACAAAACCAACCAGCCCGGCCTCAAATCCACGATGGACGGGGCTTGGAGCAACCTGAGCTAGAGAATGGTGTCCCTGCCCGTGGCAGGGGTTGGGATGGGATGAGCCTTAAGGTCACTTCCAGCCCAAACCAGTCCAGGATTTTATGGTACACACCAGCCCCACGGAACTCTCCAGGCTGGGGCAGAGGGGCTGGAGAGCTGGAAAAGGCCCTGGAGGTGCTGGGGACAGCAGCTGGATGTGAACACTGGTGTGCCCAGCTGGGCAAGAGGCTGATGGCACCTGGGCTGTGCCAGGGCAGGGATTGTCCCCTGTGCTGGGCACAGAGAGGCCCCTCGAGGGCTGTGCCCAGTTCTGGGTCCTGCAGGAGAGACCTGGAGGGGCTGGAGCGTGTCCAGGGCAGGGAATGGAGCTGGGAAGGGGCTGGAGCCCCAGGAGCGGCTGAGGGAGCTGGGAAAGGGGCTCAGCCTGGAGAAAAGGAGGCTCAGGGGGGACCTTGTGGCTCTGCACAACTCCCTGACAGGAGGGGGCAGCCGGGGGGGTCGGGCTCTGCTCCCAGGGAACAGGGACAGGACAAGCTCCTTTGTGAGGCTGCATGGGGGGAGCAAATCCTGTCCCTTCTCTCTCCCGTGTCCAGGGAACTCGGTGCTCCCTCGTTTGTTCCAGAGCCATTGGGAGGGAAGGGCAGGGCTGTACTGGGACCATGCCCGGGGTGAATCCCCCCTGCAGGCTGGTTTGGGTGTGCCTGTGATCCCCTCCCTGTCCCTTTCTCCCGTCCAGCCTCATTAAGGGCTTACGGCCTTATCTTCCTTTCCCTCAATCCAGAGGCTTGTAATGATCCTCATCCCCATCATTTTCCCAGCTGAACCTTCCTTGAGTGGTTAATCTTCCCTTCCATGGAGTTCAGTATCATGCCTTTTCCTGGTCTTAAAATCAAGAGTCAAACACGGTTAGAAGGGAAAAAGGGATTTTACCTTGGTATTTATTTTAGGGATCCTGAGGTGCACTACGTCCAGGTCGAATGCACCTCAGTGCACACCACGACGCTGCCCCCAAAAGATCTGGTATATCATTATAGGTGTTACTAATTAGCATATCTATCATAAATTCCCCAATGAGAGGCTAAAATGAGCCCCCCTCCCCGAGGAACCTTCCCCTGAATGGTTCTATCTTAGTTTACAAAATGTGTTCTGGAGAGGACCTTGGGCCCTGGGGCATATTGATCCCTAACTATGAGACCTCTAAAATATTTAGTCTCCCAGCTTAACAAACAAGTCCCAGAATGTGGGCAAAAAGCACTAAGGAATGCAGAAGCTGCAAAAAGGCACAAAAGGGCTTTAAAAGAAAAGGGAGAAAATCATCATGGCATCAAACAAGGGGGCTGGATGTGCACAGACTGCTCGATAACTCACTAACTCTTAAAAAATGTTTGGTCTTTCCAGACTCCTGTAACCCCACCTAGAGCATTCTCTACTGGATACAACCAGTGAGAGAGAGCCAGGTGAGCAGCAGGACAGCTCCCCATGAGCCAGGGTGGCTGCAGGGACACACCAGGCTCCGGTTTACACCTCTTGTTATCCTGACACCAAAGGCATTTCACAGAATCCCAGGATGGGTGAGGTTGGAAGGGACCAGAGTGGGTCCCATCTGGTGCCAGCTCCCTGCTCCAGCATCATCCCAGGGCCCAGGGCCCAGGGTTGTGGATATTCTGGGATATCCCCAGGGAGGAGACCCCAGCCCCTCTCTGGGCTCTGTCCCAGCTCGGGCCCTGCCCAGGGCAGCAGTTCTGCCTCCTGTGCAGGGCAATTGCTGGGCTCAGGCCCTGCCCGTGGCTCTGGTGCCATTGCTGGGCCCCGGAGCAGAGCCCGGGCCCTGCCCTGAGCCCTCCCTGCAGCCAGGGACAGCCAGGGCTGAGGGCCCCTCTCAGCTGGGGCTCCTCTCCAGGCTGAGCAGCCCCAGCTCCCTCAGCCTGTCCTGGGCACGGAGCTGCTCCAGGGCCCTCCAGGATTGCTGAGCCTGCAGAACATCAATCCATGGCTACAGCAGCGTGTGAGGGACATTGCTGGGTGTTGCAGGGTGCGTTTTTGTTGTCACATTCATGGAAAGGCCGAAGAGCTGTAAGGGGTTGAGATGCACTGAAGAGACACTTTTCCCTCAAAACAAGGGAATGTGACAGCTGTTTGTAATCATAAATCGTGGAATGGTGTGGGATGGGAGGGACCTCAAAGCCCATCCAGTGCCACCCCTGCCATGGCAGGGACACCTTCCACTGTCCCAGGCTGCTCCAAGCCCCAGTGTCCAACCTGGCCTTGGGCACTGCCAGGGATCCAGGGGCAGCCACAGCTGCTCTGGACTTCTTGGGATTTTCAGATTCTTAGAGAAAAGGCTCAGAGGTTTTGGTTTAAATGGAAGGAAAACATCCTGCTTGTTTGTGTCCTCATTTCCAGGGACTGTTCTGATGGAAATGTAACAGTGAAGGAAAAATAATCCCCAAAGCTTTCATGATCTTGTAAATCCACAACTGCAAACAAGACTGGAGGAGGAAATCCCTTGGGGAGTGTCACTAACTGGAGGTGCTTCCTTTCTCTTCCCCTCTCCAGGGCAGAATGAGGCAGGAATTCCAGTTTCCTCCTTATCCCGTTGAATTTAATGTATCTGGGAGATGTTTTTGTCTTCTCGATGTTACGATGTTGTCATCTTTCATGTGCTGGGCTTCACAGACTGCTGCCGCTTCCTTTCTTCCAAATCACATCCAAACATGGTGGGGTCTGTCTGTTCCTTCTCCCTGGGTACAGGAATTGGAAAAACAATGTCAGGCTGATAATTTCCTGAGGGGACTTTTGAGCAGGAGCCCTTGGACCTCGTGACGTGGGACTGGGAGCAGGATAGGGCTCAAGGCCATCTGCCCTGGCTGCTCCCGACATCTGCTGCCCTCACTGGCCACTCCAGGACCAGGACAGGGACTGTTAATTACTGAGGGAGCATTTTCAGCTCTGCCTCCCTGGCAGGGGTCACTGCGGGGCCCCTTCCCAGCAAAACCCAAAGGCGTGACCCAGGCAAAGTTCAGTGCAGAGACAAGACCTGGCCTGACCTCGGGAATGGCCCAGCCTCTCCTGCAGGGTAGGAAGGCATAGAATTACCTTCTGGAATAGTTTCCATCTTCAGAAGGGGTGTCCCTATGGAGCAGCAACTGCTGCCAGGAAGGAGTGGGAAGATTCCTGTGGGAGAGCTCCTGCCCGTGCAGATTGTTGGGAATGAGGGATCTGCTCACCTGCAGTCAGGACAGGACAAGGGCTCGGCTGGGGTGGCACTGCTGCCACTTCCAGCGGCCCCAGGGAGGCAGAAAGGGATCGGGACAGGAGTGCTGGGAATGTAACAACCCCTGAGGGGGGACAAGGCCCTCAAATGTGTCCGAGTTCAGGTGAGGGGAGCTGAGGGAAGTGATGGACACAGAGAGTCCCTCCTGCCTGGCCCTGCTGCCACCAGAACAAGGCACTGGGACAAACACGGGAGCTGCCCAGGTGGGATGGACACTTCCAGGGGCTCACTGGGGTTGTTGTTAAAAAAACCAGGGAGGGGAAGGCTGGAAGTGTCCCTCTGGAATGGCAGCACCTCGGGACACGTTGCCATCCTGCCCAGCGGTGTCTGAGGGAATGGTGGCTAAAAGCAGCTCTTCCAGCTCAGGATATTCTGTGATTCTCTGACTGCACAAAGCAAGGAAGAGGTGGGAATGACCCAAGAGCTGTGGGAGGCCCTCGTGGGAGGAGAGAGTGAAGTTCCCTGTGGGAATGATCAGGGAGAGCATTGGATCAAGGCAAAAGAAACCACGAATGGAAAGACAAGAGCAGAGACTGGCCTTGTGTCAAACCCTGGGGACAAAGGGGACAGCAGAGCCCCAGACACACTGTCTCCCTGAGGAAGGTAAGGAATTGTCCTAAAATCCAGCAGGAAAACCCTGCTACCGATAAAAGTTGCTCTTTGGTCTGGGAGAAGGATTTTCCCTTCAGCCCTGGACCACAGCAAGGATCAAACCCTGTCTGGAAGCACCGTTTCCTATGTCCCCCAAATCCCAAATCCCATATCCCCAATCCCCCCATCCCAGAGGAACAGCTGCTCCCACGGGGAATGGAGGCACCAATTCCAGCCAACCTTTCCCAGGGATTTCCTCGCTCCTGTTATTTCTTCAGCCCCTTGCCCAAGCCTGGGTTCTGTTTCACTAAAGTTTCATTCTTTTGGAAATAACAATCAAGTTTCTGCTTTAGCATAATCAGCACTTCTGCACTTCTGATTTCTGTCAGATTTGTGGTGATGGAGGATTTTTCTGGGGATGGTGGGACTGGATGGTCCCAGAGTTCTCTTCCAGCCTTGCTGACGCTGGTGCTGGATGGATCCAGCAAATGGCAAACCCCACCCTGGCTCCAGGAATCAATCGAGTGGATTTTGCTGCAGTTTTGCTTCAGGAGGGAAAATTCCAGCAGTGTTGGGGATTTTGGTCTTTTTGCAACTGAACATTCTTGGGTTTTGTTGGGTTCTCAGCAAGGTTCTGTGTGAAATACCTTGGATTTTGTTTATAGTGAACATTATAACACAAATGTGGGTGAAAAGAGATGAAACAGGATGGAGCAGCTTGATCAGAATTTTCATTTTTATTTTCTTTCCTCTATTAATTAATTTGTTATTTGTTTCTTTTAAGTGGCCTCAAAATCAAGGCTTCTCAGGATCCTTCCTTTTAAAGGAGTTGCCACTGTCTGCACAAAAACTCTGGAATGGAATGGAAACGCTGCTTCTCCTGCCCCAGCACTGTGATCTCCCTGATTTATTAAATTTCATTAAACTTACCATCTCCTGCTGTATCTGCAGCCAACCTGTGACATTCTCCTTCTTTCCTCCAGCAGCTCCACCTCATGCCCAGCTGCTGGAATCTGGCACTTTGGGAGTGTAGCTGCCTTTCTGTGCATAAACTATGCCTGGAACTCGTTTGTTCCCTAAGCTCATTCATTCCCTTCATTCCTCTTCCATTGTCCCTGATCACCTTTCCATCCCTGCTCTCCCAGGGAGCGCAGATCTGGATTTCCAAGCACCCAGGTGCTGTCCTTGGGCTGTGCTTGGGCTCTCCAGGCAATCCTGCAGGACATGGCCGTGCTTTGGGGGGAAAAGGCTTTGGGGTCCTTCTGATTGCAGCCAGAAATCCGGCAGATGGTGGAGAGTTCATAAACACTCTTTGTGCTTTTCCCACAAACTCTCTGTTTTCAGCCCCAGCAGAGCCAAATTTGGTCCAATTAAGCTGAAGAAGGGGAAATTTAGGAGAGATGTAGGGCAGGAATTGTTCCCTGGGAGGGTGGGCAGGCCCTGGCACAGGGTGCCCAGAGCAGCTGGGGCTGCCCCTGGATCCCTGGCAGTGCCCAAGGCCAGGTTGGACACTGGGGCTTGGAGCAGCCTGGGACAGTGGGAGGTGTCCCTGCCATGGCAGGGGTGGGGCTGGAGGGGCTTTGAGGTCCCTTCCCACCCACACCAGTCTGGGATTCCCTGGTTCTGAATTGGAGTGTCCATCACCAAACAAAGCTTTTGTATTAATACCAACCCCAAGCCCTCCATCCAAGCCCTGGGCAGGGCAGAGCCTTTGCCTTCACATCCTGAGCCCTCAATCCGTGGCAGATCCTCCTCCAGAGCCACGAGGCACCAGCCCAGCAATGCTTAATTCCCAGTGGCGCTGGGGGACCAGGGAAGGACTCTCCTGTGCATTTGGAGAGGCTGAATGTCCCTGGCACGTTGGGGAAGGATGGGAAGCCCTTTGCAGTGAGAAAGGGCCATGAAAGAATGAGATTTCTCTTTAAATTCTTATTCCCAGGCTTTTTTTGTTGTCAGCTGCATGCACCTTCACCTGGGTATATCCCAAAGTGTCGGGAAATCCAGACTGGTGCCCATCCCACCACTGGTGTGGGAAGGTGTTCTGAGGTGTTTGTGCTCCGTGTGTGCTTCCTGGTTCTCTCTGACACAGGGAATGCTCAGCTGCAGCAAAATCCTTCCTTTTCCAGTGGAAAAGAGGCTGTGGAGTCGGATCCACCATTTCCCAAAAGAATGCACCCTGTGAAAAAAAGAAATGAGCTCCAGTAGGGGTTGACTTTGATGAGGGGAGGGTGACTCCTCACATTCCCTCAGTTTGGGATCCAAAGGCAACAGACGTTTCTTTTCCATCAGGAATTCCAGGAATTGTGGAATCATTCAAGTGTTTCATCCTAAAAACATCCCATCACCATGGCACCAGTAAGCCCTGGGTGCCACTTTCCTGAGGCTCAGAGGTGCTGCCAGTGCCTGTGGACTCCCTGCTCCAGGACATGGGACAGGGATCCCTCGGGGTCCCCTGGGTTTGGGGCTCCCTGCTCCTGGGACAGGGATCCCTCGGGGTCCCCTGGGTTTGGGGCTCCCTGCTCCTGGGACAGGGGTCCCTCCGGGACCCCCAGGTTGTCCCCAGAGGACAAACACCCCCCAGCAGCTCCCACTCCTTGGCTGTGCTGGGGCACCCCGAGAGCTGCAGGAGGTTCCCCAGGAAGGAATTTCCAAGCTCTGAGGATCCAAACTCCCCCCTGTATTTTACCTGGAGGTCCCCTGGCTCAGCTGGATGTGCCTGGGAGGCAGGAAAGACTCTGGGGGTAATTCCAGCCTTGTTTCCTGCAGGGGTTTTGCAGGAGCCTGATGCAGACTCAAATCCAGGCAAGGCAAAGAGCACAAACCCCATCAGCAACTTCCACGCTCCGGGAAAAACGAGCATCAGACGCAGATGGAAAATCCCTGCTCTGCTCACTGCCGGTGTTTGGAGCAACCTGGGGCTCTGAGCAAACTCCAGAAAGCAAACTTGGGCAAAAGTGACCAAAATTCTCCCCTCCCAGGCAGCAGGAGATGCAATTCCTGCCAGCTGCCGTCGCAGAGCCGGCAGGGATGGGGCTGAGCCCCGCTGCTCTCTGTGTCCCGTGTCTCCCTCAGCTGGTGACAAACCCGCAGGGACAGCCGGAGCCACCGGGCCCAGCAGAGACCAGCTCCGGGTGCTGCTTCCCAGGGGATCTTGTGTGATCACAGCATTCCTTCATCCTAAAACCTGTGACCACCCGGAGTTCCCGGAGCTGGAACCAGCCACGTGCTGGGCCACGAGGCCGCGAGGACAGAGCTGGGTGTTTGTTCCTCAGTCAGAGACACCAGAATTACCCCAGCACCCCCAGGGACACCTCCTGACACCTCTCCCACCTTGCTCCCTGTGCTGCTGCAGGGGGGGCTGTTTGTGCTGCTACAGAGCCATGGAACCATGGAATGAATGCTTTGGGCTTGGAAGTACCAAAATTCTCATCCAGTTCCACCCCTGCCATGGCAGGGACACCTCCCACTGTCCCAGGCTGCTCCAAGCCCCAGTGTCCAACCTGGCCTTGGGCACTGCCAGGGATCCAGGGGCAGCCCCAGCTGCTCTGGGCACCCTGTGCCAGGGCCTGCCCACCCTCCCAGGGAACAATTCCTGCCCAAGATCCCATCCAGCCCTGCCCTCTGGCACTGGGAAGCCATTCCCTGTGTCCTGGCCCTCCAGGCCTTGTCCCCAGTCCCTCTCCAGCTCTCCTGGAGCCCCTTTAGGCTCTGGAAGGGGCTCTGAGCTCTCCCTGGATCCTTCTCCTCTCCAGGTGAGCACCCCCAGCTCTCCCAGCCTGGCTCCAGAGGGGCTCCAGCCCTGCAGCAGCTCCGGGGCCTCCTCTGGGCTCTCTCCCTGTGCTGGGATCCCAGACCTGGCTGCAGGAGGGGTCTCACCAGGGCAGAGCAGAGGGTCAGGATCCCCCCTTTCCCTGCTGCCCACACCAGTCAGACACACATCTGTGCTTACACAAACACACATCTGTGCTTTCACTCTGCTGCTGCTCAGCAGCTGCTGGGGCCGAGGTGCTTCCCCAGCCCCTCTCCAGTGGCAGCAGGATCGACCCCCTTTCCCCACCGGATCTGGCGCTCCCTGCCCCACATCCCGACCCCTTGCAGGACCCCCCGAGGGTGGAGCTGGGCAGGGCTGGGACCAAGCCCGGTGTTTTCTCCGTGGGTGGGTCCCGGCGGCCGCTCAGGCTCCCGGCTGGGTCCCGTGCGAGTTCCTGGTGCTCCTCAGCAAACTCATTCCTCAGGGCTGCCCTTCGCACCGGCATCTCTGTGCCCTCGGGGTTCTGCAAGCGCCAGCTGAGCCCCAGCCAGCCCAAGCCTTCCCCCCGGGGCAGAATAAACCCCCCAGCCAAAGCCACGGCCCCACGAGGTGCACTGAATGCGGGGCTGGGCTCAGAGCCGCCCCATCTGGATGTGGGATCTGCCGGAAAGCCGAGTTCTGCCGTGACAGAAGGTCGGCTGCTCCCGGGCTGGGCAAAAACGCACCCAACAACAACAACAAAAAACAAGCAAAGCAAAACAAGTGATTTTATTAAACTTGCATGCACTTAAGGCACTCCTTTGAACCTTTAGAGCCCAGCCCAGTGTTCACTGGCGATGAATGTCCTCATCTGGCTTTAAAAGGTGGGGACAATGTCGTGCACTTAAATCCCTTCACTGGAAATTTCGTGCCTTTCATTTGTTTAGCCACAGTAGAGAAAAGCCCAGTCACAAAACTTTCCTGTGGGCTTAAGGAGATTTCTCCTTTGAAGCAGCCCCAACAATAATACTGTAATAGAAGTAAAGCCCGCTCCTCTTACCCCAAGCAGATTTTCCCCTCCACAAACGTGCTGCAATCGATGACAAAGTGGCTCTGGCTAAGCAGGGCCGGTCCCCCCCGGCTACTTTGTGTTGAACTTTTCCGAGCCAGCCATAAATACAGAGATACCAAAGAGTTAATTTGCGTTTTTAAACCTCCTTCCCAATATCCTCTCTCATTCCTGCATAAAATCCCCATGTCCAGACATCAAATCAGTAAACCCTGTTGCCTGTCAGCGAGGACAATGTCAGGCCATTAGTATGTTAATAAGTCCGGAGGGTGACAGGTGGCCTAGTAGACAGCTCAATTAAGCTGCTCATTAAACACACGCTAACGAACAGCCAAGGCAGGGCCTGAACAGCACCATTCTGTAATGACATGATGTCAGAGCGAACAAATGAGGAAAAATAACAAAAACATTACAGCAGTGACAGACGCCACTAATAGGGACCCCTTGCACTACATCAGCCCTCAAATCAATGAGCAACAGGGATCAAAAAACTCGACCCAACATTCTCAGGGGACTGAATGCAGCAAGATTTTTTTGGTCGGGTTTTTTCCCCTCTCTCTCTCTTTTTTTTTTTTTTTTCCCCCTTCTCCCCCTCGACTAAAATTATCAGAAAATATCAGGAATTAATAACGGGCGGGAGGGAGGGGGATGAAGGGGCAGAGTCTGTTTTCTGTAGTTTTAGCCATAAAAATGTGAGCACTGCAGAAGGTGAGGCCTGAAAGAAAATCATTCTTTAATGGGCTCATCATTTCAATTTGATTGGCATTTTTTGCCTTTATCCTGCCTTTCCCCCCGCCTTTTCCCAGAGGCTGCAGGTTCCATGATTTGCTGTACCTGCTCTGCCTCCTCTTTCACCACAGGTCACCCCACCAGTTAAGAACTTTGAAAGTGCAGATTTGTCGCTATTATTTTGAAAAAGGGGACTTCTAGCAGCTGGTGGAGAAGAAATCCTATCGTTTTCAAGTCAGGAGCTTCCTGGGTAATAAATTCAAGCATCCGACGGGTGCTGAAATGACATTTGAGCCCAGCTTTGCTAAACTAATAGGCTGGTTGGCCATTATAAGGTCACGACCTGAGCTCTCAGCCCCGCTGCAGAGCTGTGTTAAGTTAACAACTGACACCTCGCTGCCTTTCCTTAAAGGTCCAACTCGAGATTCCCGCTAATAACCGGGATAATCGAGTCCCGCCGCCGGGCGCGGTCGTGGCAGCGACTTCTGGGGGGGGAAAGGAAAAGAAACAAAAGTAAAAGCCACAAAAAGAAAAGAAACAGAACTAAAAGATGCTTTGGAGGCTGCTCCTGGCCAGGTGTGGGAGCGGCTGTGAGCAGGTTGTACGTGCAAAGCTGCCATTATGTTTCGGGAGCCCCTAAAGGACTCCCCCAGTTTAGCTCACTGGTTTAACTGGTCAAACTCAGCCCCCTGTGAGCCAACAGGCAGCAGCGCCATCCCCACACTCCTCCCTCTTGTACCTGCCCGTGCAAAGTGGGTGCCGAGGGCTGTTGCAGCAATAATTGATTTTTTCCAGCCCTTTTGGCCTCCCACAAACAAGGCCCCGAGCGCTGGAAAATGAGAATTAAAGGGTGCAAGTGCGGTGGGTGTTGCTGGGCTGGATCCAGCTGTGCCACAGACAATGATGCGAGGCAGACATCAGATGTCAGATTAGCGTGGAGTGACAAAACAGCCCGGCTTGCCCCAATATGGTGACAAAAAATGAGCACAGCTGAGGGCGAGCTCAAAGGGCCCAACGGCGCCAGATTTCCAGAGCTCTGCCCTGGCAGGATGGAGCCTCTGAGCTGCTCCAGTTCCAGCCTGCGGGGCTGTGAGCAGGGCCAAACTTGAGCACAGCGCACTTGTCACGGGCCAGGGGCTGGATGAGATGGGCACAGCTCCGGGGCGCTGCCAGGGAAGTGGGGAAGGGGAAACGTGGGATGAGCAACCTCTTCTTCCAGACTCAACAAAACAAGGGCACAGGAGCTGTGCTGGGGGAGAGAATGTCACTTCAGCACTTGTGTCCTTCTTCCAGGGAAAAATCACCCGGCTCCCAGTGTCTGCACACTCATTTTGCACACACAGAGCGTTGGCTGCATTGGGCCCGTGGTGTCGGGTCAGCACTGACGTGCACAGGTACCTTTGTTTGTCACCCGCTGCTGCCACTGACTCTGGAGCGCTGGTTTGGGTCTCCCAGCTCTTTGCTGCAGCTCTGTGCAGATTTAGGACTGAAAGAACGAAAGAAGTTTTGCCCTGGAGAAGGCAACTGAAGTTTCTGTGGGTGCTTCAGTGCTGGGGCAGTTTTGGGTGTCGGGATATGACAAAGATCTAAAACTCTCAGAGAGTGTCCAAAGGAGGGACAGGAGGATGGGGAAGGGTCTGCAGGGGCCACACGAGGTCACTTGGTCAGCTCAGCCTGGAGGAGCCTGAGGTCAGAGCTCCCCGGGGCTGCAGCTCCTCCCGAGGGGCAGCGCAGGGACAGCTCCGATCTCTGCTCCTGGGACAGGGACAGCAGCCAGGGAGCGGCTGGAGCTGGGCCAGGGCAGGCTCAGGCTGGAGAGCAGGGAAAGGTTCTTCCCCCAGAGGGTGCCGGGCACTGCCCAGGCTCCCCAGGGAATGGGCACGGCCCCGAGGCTGCCAGAACTCCAGGAGTCTTTGGGCAGGGAGCTCTGGCAGGAAGCTCATCCTTCCCTCCCTGCAGGTGACACAGACCTTTCCCAGGGGCACAGTTGGGGACCTGGTTCCACACCTGGCATCACACAAGGAGCTGTTCTGTGCCCCCCATGCCAACAAAGTGGCTCCAGTAATTCCAGGTTTCCATCCCATGGGGACTGGGACCATTTCCACCCTCAGTGCCCCAAGCAGGGGCGCCTGTGAAGGGTGAAGAACCAGACCAGTCCTGTCTATACCTGGCAGGAAGCAAAGGAGCCCCTCCCCAGGAATGCTGCAGGTACCAGGAGAGATAATATGGAAGAGCAATTACATCACAAAGTCCTGACGGGAGAGGCTTTATTTTCTCCAGAAGAGCTGTGCCAGATCCAGCTTTTGGATCTGCTCTGATCTTCCCGAGGTTGTGTCCTGGATGCCAAGGGGACTCCCCTTCCTCTTAATCCTAAAAGGCAGAAGGGGTGTCCCCATCCCCTGGTGTGGAAGAGGTGGATTCACCCCGAGGATGAGGAGGGAAAGGTGCTGTTCTGGTACCTGGTGCTGCTTTCCGAGGCCCGGGGCAAGGGAATTTCTGGAGCCTCCACATCTCCCCTTCTGCTCCTGCCAGGAGCCCAAAGTGTCACCGAACTGCTGCATCCCCAGAGCTGCACAAACCTGTGCTAGGAGTCTCTGTAAAAGGTAATTGGTCTAAGACTCCCCAAATCTCAATTCCTGAACCTTAGGAAGGTTCTGAATTCAGCATCTGGCTGGTCCAGCTGAGGGACTTCCTGTGTATGAGGAAAACCTGGCAAAACTCTCATCTCTCAAAACTCCCATCTGCCTTTTCCAGGGAACAGCAGTGTTCTCCAGGTTCAGGTGAAATCCCAGAATCCCAGGATCCCTGAGGCTGGAAAATCCCTCCCAGCCCATGGAGGCCCAGCTGTGCCCGATGCCCACCTTGTCCCCAGCCCAGAGCACTGAGTGCCACCTCCAGCCCTTCCTTGGACACCTCCAGGGATGGGCACTCCAAACCTCCCTGGGCAGCTCTTTCCAAGGCCTGACCTCCCTTTCCATGGGGAAATTCCTGCTGGTGTCCACCCTGAGCCTCCCCTGGCCCAGCCTGAGGCCGTTCCCTCTCCTCCTGTCCCTGTTCCCTGGGAGCAGAGCCCGACCCCCCCGGCTGCCCCCTCCTGTCAGGGAGTTGTGCAGAGCCACAAGGTCCCCCCTGAGCCTCCTTTTCTCCAGGCTGAGCCCCTTTCCCAGCTCCCTCAGCTGCTCCTGGGGCTCCAGCCCCTTCCCAGCTCCGTTCCCTGCCCTGGACACGCTCCAGCCCCTCCAGGTCTCTCCTGCAGGACCCAGAACTGGACACGGCCCTCGAGGAGTCTCTCAGTGCCCAGCACAGGGGGCAATCCCTGCCCTGGGGGACAATCCCTGCCCTGGGCTCTGCCCACACTGGGGCTGGCACAGCCCTGGGGCCATTGGCCTCTTGCCCACCTTGGACTCCCAGCAGTTCCTGGGCAGAGGCAGCACAGAGGGCAGAGGTGAGAACGGGAAGGTCTTCCCTGGGCAGAAGGAAGGGATGAGGCTCCCCATAACCTTGGAGGGCACTTTGGGATCCCCCACGCTGCAGATGGGGACTGCACTGGCAGCAGTGACCTCTCTGGGGACAGCGAGTGTCCCCGGGCCACTCCAGCTGCTATTCCAGGGATCATCCCATGTAGGAGAAGTGACCTGGTGTCCTCAGTGTCCTGGGAGCTCACCCAGCACTGACTTGACCACCACCTTTTAATAATGCTGCAAAGGTCATATTGATTTTCCAGGTTCTAATCACATGGAATATTTTATCCATTATGGAGCAGCAAGTCTGAAAGCCTTAGCTGCTTATTTAATTTCAGCAGGCAGACAATTCCCAGCAGAGCTGTGAAACCTGATATGTGTCACCTTCTGAGCCGACACAGAACATCCCAAACCGGGGCGGGTTCACTCCTGGATTGATGGCTCCAGACTGGCACAGACTGGGACGGGCAAAGCTCAGCTCAGAGCCAGGCTGGGAGCAAACCCGGAGCTTTGCAGCCCTCCTGGAGCTCTGGCAGCCTCGGGGCCGTGCCCATTCCCTGGGGAGCCTGGGCAGTGCCCGGCACCCTCTGGGGGAAGAACCTTTCCCTGCTCTCCAGCCTGAGCCTGCCCTGGCCCAGCTCCAGCCGCTCCCTGGCTGCTGTCCCTGTCCCAGGAGCAGAGATCGGAGCTGTCCCTGCGCTGCCCCTCGGGAGGAGCTGCAGCCCCGGGGAGCTCTGCCCTCAGTCTCCAGCTCATTCCTGCCGCTGCCATCCCTGCCCTCCCTGGTTTTGCGCCCTCCTCGGTTTTGTGTCACACATCTCCTGGTTCCAGTCAGCCTCCGGGAGTTTCTCCATCGCTTCGGAGGCTCGGGGTCACACACAGGAGGAGCGGGCTGAGGACGAGCCCAGGGCCCAGCCTCCAGTTTGTCCTTGGCTTTAGCGAAGAATTGTGGCTTAAGGAGTTGCCACTCAATCCACGGTCCTACAGGGAAAAATTCCCCTAAAGAATTCCAGATGCACAAGGAAGGGAAACACAAATAAAACTGCAAGAGTTTGAAAATTAACTCCGGGACCAAACCCCCATGAATTCAATATCAGAAGTGGCCTGGACTGAGCAGCCTGGAAAGCAGCTGGGAACCCAGGGAGCTGCAGGAGGAACCTGGGCACCCTTTGTACCCGCAGCGCTCCGAAGGCGCCGCCACTCCCTGTTCCCTTGGAAGAGGAAGAGGAGCAGAAGTAAATCGGGATAAAAGGCCAAGGCACAGAGCCCTCCCCTCCTCGGGAGGAGCTCTTGCACCTCCATGGGAGTTTGGGTTTGGGTTTTCCACGCTCCAGGCCTGGGTTTGGCACAGGGGGAGGCTCCGGAGGCCGCGAGCACCGGGGGGAACGGGGCTGGTCTGAGGCCGGGCTGGAATTCCTGCTCCGCTTCTAAACTGTCTGAGTCCACGGGGAGAGAGGCAGCAATGAGCCTGCTTTCATGGACTTTAAACCAGTGCCAGGGCACGATGTGAGCCTTCGCTCCGTGTGAGGCCGAGCCGGAATTTCTGCTCCGGTTCTAAATTTTAAATGTGGGGAAAAAGACAAAAAGGAGCCCAGTCTAGTGGAGTTTGAACCAGGGGCAGCTCATGATGGGACTCCTCATAGGAGGGTGAGAAATTGGCTGGTGAGGTAAAATTAACTGCTGAAATTAACTGCTTTGTCTGATTTTGGCCCACTGATTTTTTGCTCAGTTTTGGAAATTTTGTCAGAACTGTGAAATTTAGGTGTAAACATCAAATGTAGCAGCTCCAGCCCAAGTATTGCAATCACCACCCAAAAGGACCCCCCTGGGTTTGGTGGTGAAATTTCTCAAGACCAAACTGACAAATTTTCACCTTCTGGCATTGAAGAATTGCAATTAAAAATTAAATTTATATGTAGTTTTAAAAGGAGATCATTTCTTCACAGGACCATGTATTTAATATATTATTTAAGATGTATTTAATATATTTAATTTTCTAGTCAGCAACTAGAAAGGTTTTATTCAGCTTCTTAGAGGGATTAATCCTTAAAATCCTTTTGTGGGGAGGCAGGGGGATCTTTTAAAAAATACTACTGGCATTTTTAAAACACTTTTACTATTTTTTTTCTTTTCGGTCAAAATGTACTGAAACTACACAGGAGGAGAATTTTTTCCTTATTTTTTAGGCTGCCAGAGTTTAACAGGGACACCTGAGAGCCACGGGATGTGTCAGAATGTCTTTGGTGCCAGGCAGGAGGAATTGTTATTTATCCCGAGGTTTCCCTGCTCAGATTAATTTCTTTTTATTTTTCAAACGGAGAAAACTCATTCAATGAAATCTTATTGGATTAAATCTTTTTTTTTTTTTAAAAACCCGAAACAGAGAGAAAATTCAAATGGGGCCTTTCAAATGTGAAGGGTTTGCTTGGGATTTCGCGGGATGCAGAAGTCACCAAAGGAAACTCTTTTTGCCCTGAGCGGCTCCGAGAATTCCCCAGCGCTGCTCGGAACGAGCAAATCCCCCTTTCGCGGCGTCGGGAGAGGATGTGCTGCAAACCGGGAACGCAGCTGACCGAGGAGGCTCTGAAGTTGCAGCCCTTTGTGTTTATACTTTTGAAATATCTCCATTGTGATGCAAATGCTGATTTTCAATCCGAAAAAGAAAAAAAAAAAAAAAGAATAAAAAAGGAAAAAAAAGAAAAAAAAAAAAAAAAAAAAGAAAAAAAATATCTCTTTCTCCCTGTGCAAACTGTTGTAGGAAGTGAGCTTAACTCCAAATGTTCCCATTGAAGGGCGGGATTTCTTTCCCTCCTTGTTTTCTGTCAAACACTGGAAACGGCCGGTACCAAATGAGCTGCTTTTCTCTTTATCCGAGCCTTGACACTTCCAGCCTCCCTCCTTTGGGCACAAACGTCTGAATTTTAAAAAATATCTTTAGCTCGTCGTCGGGAACATTTGAGGGGAGCGTTTGTGGGCAGAGGGGGTAAGGAAACTTCAGCGCTCAGTGCTTTTATTCTCCTTTTAAAACCGAAATCCCCTCTCCGAGTTTCATCAAAGGCTTCCTCATTAGTGGATATCCATGGAAATTATATCTCGAGAGGAGGAATAACTGAATGAAATGCATAAATTCAGGGCTGATATTCCTGGCTTTCATTAAGGTGGGGGGTTTTATGTTTATTGTCCCAATTCTGCGGGCTCTTCAACGAGAGCGCCCCAAATTTGTGCAGAGTTTCGGGCAGGGCGGGCGTTGTGGCGCCTGACAATTTTGATGCCTTTCATGTGGATCGGGTTAAAAGTGTTTTTACTGTATCCCTCTGGATGTAGTTCTGAAGAAACATTTCTCCTGCCAAAATACACACACAGGCTGGGATTAAAAGGGCTGAAACCTACCACCAAGTTCTTACCGCCCTCCCACCATCATTAGACTAAATCCGCCGTCATTCCAGATTCATTTTTCCCTTATTCATCTGTCCAACTAATTCCTGCTGCATTCACCGGGCTTACATCTTAATCTTTTCTGTTACATAGAGAATACATAATGAAAAGCTGCATTTTCTGGGTACATGCACACATTTGGAGCGGATGAACCATATGTGAAGTGACATACAATGCTGAATGGGGGCTGAATGGTGTCCAGTGCTAAAAACAGTGCAAGTCCAGGAACAAAAAGCAGGAGAACAAGAGCCCTGTGCTGGGCTTGCCTCGCTCGAACACCAGGGGATTCGCCGCTAAAACATGGGTATAATTTCACTGTTTTCACTCACACAAGCTGTGGGAAAGGAGTCACCATCTGATGTTTGATTGTGCTGGATATGTTTTTGGCAGTAGCCTTGTAGCCCGCATTGAAGGAAGAAAAAGGGGGGAAAAAGAATGGAGCTGCATTTGCCGGGTTGGATTTGGCGTCTGGCGGGAGGCAGGGCTGGAGGAGCCACCTGAGAGCGCGGCCACGGCCCTGCTCCGCTGCCCTTTCCCCCTTTCCCGTGGCTCTGCCTCACCCCGGGGGGATTTTCGCCCTCCTGGCAGTCCCTGGGGGGGGACACGAGCGAGAGGTGGCCTCGGCTTTCGTCCCCTGTCACCGACATCGGCATCGGGGGGGCAGAGAGGGGGCAGTCCTGGGGTGTGCTCGGATGGGAGCAGCTCCTCACCGGCCTNGCAGCTCCTGCAGCTGCCGCAGCCCTTCAGGGGGCTTAAGCCCGGGCTTAGAGAGAGAGGGGCATCTGCTTAAATCCTCTCAACTTCAGACGGGCTTAGCTGAGCGCTCGCAAGTTGGGGATGCACTGAAAGGCTCTGCCTAACGAGGAGAGAACCCAGCAGCTGTTTGGCTGCTGGGCTGAGCTGGGATCTGAGGCGGCTTCTCCCCTTCCCGAGCTGACAACAGCCCCCAGTCCTGACCTTTCTTTCCTTTCTGTGGGGTCAGGGAGAATAAGGCCACCCGGGCCAGGATTCCCGGAGCATCCCGGGATTCTCTGGCGGGCTCAGCTCCAGCTTTGGTTTGGGACAGTGGCATTCCCGGCTCCTGCAGCCGTCACCTCTCAGGGGAAGCACCAGCCCTCATGAGAGGTTTGGATAGAGGTTCTGGCTCCCTGTTTTTTCTCCTGTTAAAGATGTCATTGTTTGAGAATCCCAGAATCACAGAATTCCGGGATGATTTGGGCTGGAAAGGACCTTAAAGCTCATCCAGCTCCAAGCCTCTTCCACTGTTCCCAGGTTTATCAGAGCAAGAAAATCGGGATGGCTCCCAGGAAGCTGCCGGAACAGAAACATCACCGGATTCTCCGGTGTGACTTGTGGAGGGCTTGGACCTCTCGTGCCCGGAGCAGTGCATCCCAAAGGGCCCAGAACCGGCCCCAGCCGATGTGGGAAGGGGAAGAGCTGCGGGTGGGACAGGGGGGAAGCGCCGCTGCCGACGAGCAGCAGCAGCGGGAGGAGGAGGAGGAGGAGGAGGAGGAGGAGAAGCGGATTCGGCCGCCGAGGAGTCGGGGTTTTCCCGGAGCTCCTTTGTGCGTGCCGGGATTTCTCCAGCAGGTGGAGATCTCAAAGCAGGGTTGTGCGCCCGAGGAAACGCTTCCCAAAACAAAGCCCGAACGGACAGATCCCGGCAATAAAAAGTTGAAAGAAAGTGTTTGGGAGGAAAACGCCCGGGGAAAGTGTCACTTTTCCAGCTGCTGCCTGAGCTCCCCTTCCCGGCAAGTGATCCACACCTTTGCTAGTGGAGAGATACATCCTCGTGTGGAGGAATTAATCTTCTTTTTTCCCGTTTTTTCCCCTCCTTCCATAGGGTGTAGTGGGCTAATGGAAGCGTATAATTACCGTGTTAGTATTAGGGAGCAATATAGGCGCAATAAATTAGGGCCGCTTTGCAATTAGAACGATGAACACAGCTGTGGAGACAAATGGCATATGTGCTAATTAAATAATTTGTCACTTGACTGTTAAGCAAACAATGCCGGCTCTTTCCATCACAAACTCCGTCCCTGGCTGCGGATGGGCCATTAACGGCCCGGAGGGAACAGATTGCGCTGCTCCCCGGGCTGAGAGCGCGGGGCGGAGGTGGAGTGGGACACAAACCAACCCCGCGTCCGGAATTACCCCGGGTTTTCGTCTTGGAGAGAGCAGCGATCCCCGAATCCCGCAGTCACAGCACAGCCAGGGTTGGGAGGGACCTCTGGAGATCACCCAGTCCCACCCCTGCCCAGGCAGGGTCACCCGGAGCAGTGACACAGGAACGTGTCCAGGGGCTTTGGGATGTCTCCAGAGAGGGAGACTCCAGGCCCCCCTGGGCAGCTGCTCCAGGGCTCTGCCCCTCCATGGAAGGAAGTTCTTCCTCAGGCTGGGCTGGAATTGCTGTGCTTTAGTTCCTGGCCACTGCTCCTCATCCTGCCCCTGGCACCACTGAGCAGAGTCTGGCACCATCCTGACAGCCCTCAGACAGATTTGGATGGATTGATGGATCCCCTCTCGGCCTTCCCTTCTCCAGACTGACCAGGCCCAGCTCCCACAGCCTCTCCTCATCAGAGATGTTCCAGACCCCAAATCATCTCTCTGGCCTTCACTGGACCCTCTCCAGTAGCTCCTGGTCCTCCTTGAACCGTGGAGCCCAGAACTGAACAGGACACTCCAGATGAGCCTCCCTGGGGCTGAGCAGAGGGGCAGGATCCCCTCCCTGACCTGCTGGGAATGCTCTTCCCAGTGCTCCCCAGGATCCCAGGGGCTCTCCTGGCCCCAGGACACATGGTCATCCACCAGGAATCCCAGATCCTGGAAATAATCCTGTTCATGCACACCTGTAGGATACAGCAATGTAAAAAAAGTAGTTTAATAAATAAACATTAAAATACAAATTAAAAAAATCGAATCAGTAAATACTTGATGAGCAAGGTGACAAAAAAAACCAAATCAAAAAAGCCCCCGGGAGTTCAGTATCAGCACCTTCCTCCTTTCAAGCAGGAATTCTTCTGCTCTGGAGATTCTGAGCTCTGCAATTGGGTCTTGTTTTAATAATTTGCTGTAAAAACACTGGGTTGGGTCCAGGTCCACCGGGAAAAGGGACCTGAAATCAAGATTGAGAGAAAAAACAAAGTACCAGGAGAGCCAAATGCCCAAAGAAAGAAACCCAGTCATATTTAAAGGCCTTTACAGGAGAAAAACGATACAGAATTGTTAGAGAATTACAATAATTGCGTGGAGAACTGTTCCACAATAAACCCTTGGTACCTTCTGGCACCTGGAAGGATTTTGTTCTCTCAGAAGGTTCCACGTAAAGAGTTTCAGGCATAAAAGCCCTCAAGTTCGTTAAGTTCCTCCTGTGTGCTTCATTAATTTGTTTGTTCCTCAGCTGATGGCAAGAGCTGGGGGAACCCTTGGGATGCCTTTTAAATAACAAAATAATGTTGGGATCATTGTGGGTGTCTGTGCAGGACTGGGGTTGGACTGGGTGAGCCTGGGGTCCTTCCAGCCCAGCATATTCCATGGTTCTCTGATTCCACGATTCGGGAATGGTCTGAGCTGTGCTGGTGCTGACTCCTCCAGGGAAGGAAATGGGGGAGAAGCAGGACAGCAGAGGAGCCCCCCACCTGCAGGGTATTTTAATGCTCATCTGGTGGCACCACATCGCAGCTGTATCACCACGGGGGAAAACAAGGGAAAAATGGGAATCAGTGGCGTTTCCCAGATCTGCCCGAGTGGATAATTGGCCCCTCTGCTGTCGGCATGGCTGGATCCCTGAGAGGATGACAGGATTTGATCCTCCCAGAGCCCCCTGGGCAGCCCTGGAGCCCCTGGGGACAGTTTTGGGGAGCCAGGGCTGTGACAGCAGCAGGAGCAGCGGCACAGGCTGGGCTGAGTTGCCAGCTCAGGTTCCAGCTCTCGTGATGGGCAGCCCTGGGGCTCTGCAGGTCGCTCCAAGCAGGGCAGAGTTTTCCCTGGGCCAGTGTTGACACTTTCTGCATCACTGCCCACAGCTGGCCACCTTTTAGTGCCGTTAATTATCAGTTACATTCTTGTCTCTGATCACCAACCGTGTCCGTGCAACTCCACCCCCCCGGCCTCCTGCAGCCACCTCAGGCAGGTAGGGAAATCACCTGGAACTGTGCAATAAATGCCTGGAGGTGGCACTCAGTGCTCCGGGCTGGGGACAAGGTGGGGATCGGGCACAGCTGGGACTGCATGGGCTGGGAGGGCTTTTCCAGCCTCAGGGATCCTGGGATTCTGTGTGTGTGGGGCTGTGGGAAGTCCCAGCTACACCCGTGGAGATGCTCATGGGCTGAAACCCCTCAGGTGGGACACTGGAGTAAAAGTGGCAAAATTTCACAGAATCCCAGGATCCCTGAGGCTGGAAAAGCCCTCCCAGCCCATGGAGGCCAAGCTGTGCCCGATGCCCACCTTGTCCCCAGCCCAGAGCTCTGAGTGCCACCTCCAGCCCTTCCTTGGACACCTCCAGGGATGGGCACTCCAAACCTCCCTGGGCAGCTCTTTCCAAGGCCTGACCTCCCTTTCCATGGGGAAATTCCTGCTGGTGTCCACCCTGAGCCTCCCCTGGCCCAGCCTGAGGCCGTTCCCTCTCCTCCTGTCCCTGTTCCCTGGGAGCAGAGCCCGACCCCCCCGGCTGCCCCCTCCTGTCAGGGAGTTGTGCAGAGCCACAAGGTCCCCCCTGAGCCTCCTTTTCTCCAGGCTGAGCCCCTTTCCCAGCTCCCTCAGCCTCTTCTTTTCTCACGAGGGGCTGATTCCAACAGAAACGGAGCAATTAAATAGGAACGTGCAGAAAACCCCACCCGTTTATGGCCCGGACCCACGGCACTCCGGCTTCCCCAGGTCAGGCAGGGAGGGAAACCCTGGCTGTGGGGGCATCTGTGGCAAAATTCCTGCTGCCCTGCACAAAACCATTTCCCCCGCTGTTCCCACTGGGAATCCCTCGGCCTATTCAGAGCGTGGCTGGGGAAAACAACAGCCCCGCGACCATCTGGGGACAGCGAGCCGGGGCTGCCGCCCGAGCCGGGCGGGAGCAGAAGGAGCGAGGGGCCGGGCCCGGCCCGCGCAGGGGGAACGCAGCCCTTAGAAAGACATTTTCTGATGATTATTTTGGGAAACCTTCTGGTAATCCCCAGTCAATCTGCATGCTAATAGAGGTCATTTACCAAAGCGGAGTACTGGGGGAAGCTTTGCATAATAACAACCTGAGTTTGATTTGATACTAAAACTTTTCAACTGTTCCATCAAAGGCAGAGCTGAATTTCTGGGTGGAAAAAAATGGCATTGAATGCAGGAGTGAATCTGGACACAGTTAAAGGGAGCTCTTTTTGATCAATTAGACCTCTCTGTGATGTCATCTTTATTACTTATTCTAATGAGATGGGTGTTGTAAAAAGGATTGGGGAGTGAAATCCATTGATAATCTCCTTAGCACCGGGGATAATATCCGAGGTTTCTCCCCCACATCGAGAGCTCTAAGCTGCTCTAATATACTTTAAGACTTCTCAGTATCTCCCTATTCTTGAGGAAGATGATTTTTTCTCTCCCTGATGGGTGTAGGTTTGCTCCCTCTCTGAATCTTTCGCTGAGGGATTTCCAGCTGCACTTGTTTTTATTCAGCGCTGGTTTTTGTGCACAAAAGGCCGGGTTTAACCCCAGCTCAGCGCTGTCTGCTGCAGGCCCTGCCGAGGCTGCTGCACCAGGAGCCAGTGCAGCTGCAAACTTCCTGCTCCGGCCTCAGAGCCACACTGAAGTCATTGAAGTACCTCGGCAAATGTGGGGAACCTCTCCCGCGCGTTTAGAGGGAGAATGGGAGCGCTGGTGGAGTATTTGCACAGCTCCTGGTTTCAAAGGAGTGGTCAGGGACAGCCACGCACGCCTCCAGCCAGGTTAAGGGATGCACAATGAGGTGATAAAATCGCTAAAAGGAGAAAATTCCTGGCACTCGAATCGGGATCTTTACTCCTCGTGCTGGCATCAGACCTTCCTGGGCGTCACCAGGAGAGACAAACCCGGCGAGTTTCCCAAACCCTCTGGAAAACGCCAAGGAAAACACACGGGCTTGCATGGAATAAAGGGAAATCACGGTCCAAACTGCTGGGGTACAGTTACAGTCCTTGTTTGGGTGTGTTTGAGAGAGAAAGGGGCAAAGAGATTCGAAAAGAAAAAGAGGGAAAGAAAGAGAGAAAGAGAAAGAAAGAAAGAAAGAAAGAAAGAAAGGCTAAGAGAATAAAGAGTCAGAAAAAAGAAGACAGAGAAGGAAGAATGAAAGAAAGGAAGGAAAGGAGAGAAGGAGTGAGAAAAAAGAAATAAATAAAGCAAAAGAGAAAGGAAAAAGAAAGCTAGAAAGCAAGAGAAAAAGAAAGAAAGGAAAGAGAGAAATGCAAAAAGAGAACTGGAGAAAGGGCAAGAGATGAGAGAGGGAGGAAGGGAGGAAGGGAGGAAGGAAGGAAGGAAGGAGCATTTGAGGCGTGTCTTCCAGAAAGAGATTAAAGTTGATGCAAGAGATAATACAAAAAAGCCCCAGAAGATAATATATGAAAAAAATTAAAAATATAATTCGTTTGTTTCTGAACTTTGAGTTTCTTCTTCTTGACACAAAAATTTTTTTTCAAAGGGAAAAATTCACATGTTCCTTAAGAAACAGGAATAGAGACATGGATGGACCTGGCAAAGAGGAATGCAAGGCAACGCCTTGTGCAGATGTTCTCCCTCGGTGCTGAGGAGAAGGAAACAGAGCCTGTGGGGCATGTGTGATACCCCAGTAACCCCCGAGGGTCCCTGTGGGCCGGGCAGGGAGGTGAAAGCCCCTCAGGGCTGCTCTGCCACCCCTGCCACTGAGGGGAATGGCTGCAGCTCCGGATCCCAGATCCCAGGATCCCTGAGGCTGGAAAATCCCTCCCAGCCCATGGAGGCCAAGCTGTGCCCGATGCCCACCTTGTCCCCAGCCCAGAGCTCTGAGTGCCACCTCCAGGCCTTCCTTGGACACCTCCAGGGATGGGGACTCCACCACGGGAACCACCCAGCACCTCCAGTGCCCTCGTGGACCGAGAAACAGCGATGAGCAGAGCCCAGCCTGGGGCAAAGCAGAGGGATCTGGGGAGGAACTCCGGAGGGAATTCCAGTGGTTTGTCTGGAAGACACGGCCAAACATCCGTCCGGTTCTTACAGAGGGAGAATAAAGCCAGACCTGCCGGAGGGTCCCTGTCGGGGGGAGCCAAAAGCTGCACACTGTTTGTGATGAGAAGTCTTTGAGAATTCCCATTTCCAAGGCGGGGTCCTGAGGCCGCTCCCGCTCGCAGCCACCCGGGCCAGCTGCGGACACCGGGTGCTGTCCCCCGGCCGCTGCTGCCGTCACAGCCCGGCCGGGAGGTGACTCCGGAGCAGCCGCCGGGAGGAGAGAGCTCTGGTGTGTCCTCCCGGCGAGGAGCCTCTCTCTGCCCCGGCAGCTCTCACATCTCCTCGCAGACATCGCCCGGGGAGCTCCTGCTGCGGCCCGGGGACCGTCCGCTCCCGGCGCCCTCCGGAGCGCGGCCGCCGGGCCAGGTGGGCTCTCCCGGGGCTCCGTCCCGGCTCATTTGCATCCGGCTCCTGGCAGGGAAGCCGAGGATGACGCGGTGTCCTGACCCTGTCTTACACAAATGTCAAGCTGTCCCCGTTTGTCCCCCCTGCGGCTTGATGGGACTCGTGTCCCCGCTCCGGAGGGGCTCACGGCGGCTCTGCAGCCCGGACAGCTCCGAGCAGCTCCCGGGCCGCCCGGGCGTGGCCAAACCCGGCTCTGCTCTCCCGTCCTGCTTTCCCTGCCCTCCCGCTCCGCCTGCAGGGACAGCCAGGAGTGCGGCCCTGGGGCACCAGCCCTGGGTGACACAGCAATGCCAGCACGGGGGTGGCACCCCCTGCACCGCCCCACGGGATCCCCCAGTGTGGGGCCACGGCTCTGGATCCCCATGGGATCCCCCAGTGTGGGGCCACGGCTCTGGATCCCCACGGGATCCCCAATGTGGGGCCATGGCTCTGGATCCCTGTGGGATCCCCCAGTGTGGGGCCATGGCTCTGGATCCCCACGGGATCCCCCAGTGTGGGGCCATGGCCCCAGCTTGGCCCTGGATCCCATAGGAAGGGTCTGTGATCCCTGCAGGGAGATGGACGAGGGCCATCCCAGCTTTTCATTCCTCAGAGCTCCTCAGCCAAGGCCTCCCTGGCTGTGGAGAGCCGGGGATGCCCAGGGCCGGCGCCGGCCCCGGTGCCGAGGCAGGGCTGCGCTGTCCCAGCGGGGCAGGAGTCCCTGTGCCCGCCTGCACGGCTCTGCCCCATCTGCCCGGCCCGGACAATGCTGCCACAGTCCCTCCTCCAGCTCGTGCGAGCACAACNCCCCAGTGTGGGGCCATGGCTCTGGATCCCCACGGGATCCCCCAGTGTGGGGCCATGGCCCCAGCTTGGCCCTGGATCCCATAGGAAGGGTCTGTGATCCCTGCAGGGAGATGGACGAGGGCCATCCCAGCTTTTCATTCCTCAGAGCTCCTCAGCCAAGGCCTCCCTGGCTGTGGAGAGCCGGGGATGCCCAGGGCCGGCGCCGGCCCCGGTGCCGAGGCAGGGCTGCGCTGTCCCAGCGGGGCAGGAGTCCCTGTGCCCGCCTGCACGGCTCTGCCCCATCTGCCCGGCCCGGACAATGCTGCCACAGTCCCTCCTCCAGCTCGTGCGAGCACAACAAAGCTGCCAATTAATGAAGAGTTGTCAGATGCTGCCAGGGCTCACGGGCCCAGGCGGTGACCCAACTGTCACCGTGGTGGACAGTAGGACAAGGCAAGAGCTCTCAATCAGTTTAGGGGCTTAAAAGCAGTGACTCACCAACAGCCAGCCATTGATTTTACCATCGGGCAATAACTATGGCATTGTTCAGGGCACGTCAATGCCACTCTGTTCCGTGACAGTGGCCTTGTCCCCTCACAAATGATTTCTATCAAATGAAGAAGATAAACCCGAGAGGGAGCGTTTCTGGTGATGGGTTTGCAACGGGCTCGAGGCAGCTCCAGAAGGAAAACCTGATTTACAGAAGATGAGCCAAGCCATCCTGGGACCCTCCCCTCACTGAGCCCCTGTGAGTTTAACTCGAGGCTTTTCAAAGGGGCTGCAGTGGAGAGCATAAAACTCTGATAATTCTCTATGTTCCCTGAGCTGACACAGCCAGGATGGAATTTGAGCAGTGGGGATGGCCTCCCAAAGCTGTAAATGAGTGAAGGAGTCATCCCCACACACCGAGAAGGAGCCCCAACCCCACTTCCATGGGAGCTCCAACCCCTGCAGCCAGAAAGGGCTTTGCCTTTGTGGGAATGTGGGGCTGAGCTCTCTCCTGCTGCTCCCAGGGTGTTTTGGAGGAGCAGGGGGTTGGTGCTGCTCTTTGGGAAGCTGGCTGACAGCTCTGCCAGAGTCCCGTTGCATCCGGGATAAAGAATTTAGGGCAAAAAGCCTGGCAAGTCCGGTCCATTTCTGCTGATTCTGTATCAAATGGGTGTTTTGGGTGCAAAGCAGTTTATTTCTCCAATAAGTCAGAGGTTGTGCCAGTCCAGGTAGGACACAGTGGGAGCTGGTGGCTCCCTGAGATGTCTCCAGCAGCACCTGCAGGGAAGGATGGCTTGGGCACATCCCAACCCCCTGGAACACCCGAGAGAGGAGCAGCCCTCCCTCCTGGAGAGGCTGGCACAGCACCTGAGGCTTTGTGTGCCCACCCCAGGAGCCACGGACATCCCTGGCCGTGTCCAGCAGCTGCCCAAAGCCGCCCTGCCGCTTTTGGGAACCTCCAGACTCTGCTCTCCCGCATCTGCCAAAGCCAACACGTTTCCCCCACCTCTGCCCAGCTCCCCTCCCGCTGCTGGGGACCCTGGTGGCTTTTTTCAATGGTTGTTTTCTTTCTGCTTAAGACAGCCCCGCTTCTCTGCGGGGAGAAAGGCCCCGTTTGTGGGGCGCAGCTGCATCTCAAAGGTACATTGTTGGCCAGTTATGAATTTGCATGCCTTTACTAATGTGTGGAAACAGGAGAATTCTTTTGCTTTTTAATCGAAATTGATGTTATTCCTCTGCCAGTGGTACCCGAGGAACTGTTTTGTTCCATTTCCTCTCCTTTCATGCAGCCCTATTTATGTTTCGATCTGGTTTGCTGCCACCAAGAATCATTGTCATTGCCACCAGTGGCTCGGGGCTGGCCAAGTCCAGCAGCTGTGTGTTTAATGCCTCCCCTCACCAAGGTTTATTTCCTTGACAACATGAGCTTGTTTGAAGCAACTTTCCTCCCTTTAAGAAGAAAGAAAGAAAGAAAAAGTCCCTTTCCAGTGTTGCTTTTTATTTTTTCCTATTTTCCCCCTTTCCCCCCACCCCCCCCCCTTTTTTTTTTTTTCCTTTCTTTCCTTGTTAGCTGGCAGAGAGGAGCGGGACTTCGGGCTGCGAATCGCGGGGCTACCCCCGGTTATTACTCGATGGTCCCCACTTCCCCCCGCCCGAGGAGCCGGTCCCGCTCCTCAGTCCCCTCCACATCCCCAATGGAATACCTAGGTGGCCAAACGGGACCCGCTGACCTCTATATCCTGTTCCTTTCTCCGCGCTTTGCTGCCAGTTTCCTGGATAAAAGGCGAGAGTGAGAGATAATTAACAAAAAACATGGCCCTCGGACAATGAAACAACTGGCCTTGGCCAGCCAGAAATTTATCCTGGTTTTCTAGGTGAACTTTCTCCCATCAATCTTTCCTTTAACCTCCGTGTTAGTGGAAGCAATAGGAACACCCCCTCCCCTCCCCCGAGCAAATGCTTTCTTTTGAGGGGGAACAAAACCCGGGATCGGCGAGGGCCGAGGTAAAATCTGGGTGGTATCGTGCGGCCGCACAAAGCCCCCACTGTTCCCCGGGCCGGGGCTGGTGTTTTACAACAGGGGAGGGGAGAGGCTGAATGGGCCGATGATGTGAAACAATCCCCGCGATTCAGGCCGACAAACCCATCCTCTGTTCCGCCGGGCCGGACAAAAAGAAGGGGAGAGCGGGCAGGGAGGGAATTAAACCCAAACCGCATCGTCTCAGGAGAAGCTTTAAAGCGCTTCTGGGGGACGCCTGGGATATAATTCCACAGCTTTCGGGTGTCCGTGCGGCTCCGGGGGCTGAAGGGAAGGGCCGGGGATGCTTTGTCCACGGGGAGAAGCACAATGGGCCCGTAAGTGCCGGCATCTCTCGCTCCCAAACCCATCAGTGGCAAAAAAAATGATGGGCGGTGGGGCTGGGAGCAGGCGGGACAATGCGGCCCCACTTCAGGTCCCCTCGAGAGGGTATTATGGGCAGGGAAAATATTTGTGCTCTGAAGATGACACTCTCCATTTGTTAATGGCTCTCACCCGGCGCTGATAATCACACCCCGCGCTCTCCTGTCAGTTGTCGGCTGCTTCCCAATTAATGGGGCTCGCTCGGGAAAAGCATCCCTTTTTCTGCGACCGAGACAATTCCATTGTGTTCACCTACTTGAGAAGAGGGAAAGGTGAATATGAGGGCATCGGGCATTGTAAATTCCCACTAAAACGCGGGCTGAAAGAGCACCCCTCCAATAAATTAAGGAGGCTTTCCTCCCGTTGGGAACGGCACGGTCAGGCTTGAGGGGGAGAATTTGGGGCAGAAATTTAGCATCGCTTTTTTGTCCAGCCCTATTATCACTCGCTAAAAAAATTATCGTTTCCTTTAAAGAGCTGGGCCAGTTGTGAGTTCTGTGCACGGGCTTGAGAGCCCAGCCAGATGCATTAACACGGGCTGAGACAGCAGCAAAGAACAACAGCTCCGTGCCGTATTAAATACTAAAAGCTTCTAAAAGTGGCTTTATTTAAAAAAAAAAAAGAAATCGTGTTTTGCTATGCAGGGACCGGTAAAAAGATGAGTAAGAAATTCAGCATTTCCTGAGAAGACGCAGCCAGGCCACTTCTGCTCTTCAAGGACTAAACAAAATGAAACAAAACAAAAAGCAAAGCAAAGATTCTCCTTGCAGAGGCACAGCAGTACCTGGATTTAGAGCTGAGCATCCTTGGTACAAATCCCTCTTGGTGAATGCACAACATTCCCAATATACACAATATTCCCAGTATTCCCAGCATAAATACAAGGGTAAGACAGGGACATCCCCTCCCACCAGCCAACCGCTTTATTTTCCGTTATTGCTCAGATTTACTTTCCATTTACTTTCTAGTTATTTTCCATTTACTTGTAGAGGCTCCAGCACTTTAACGAAGCTTCTGGGGGAGGTTTTGCTTGATCTTTGCTTGGGTCACCCAAGCCAGAGCAACTTTTTGGGAGGACCATCCCTCCTTCGGCTCTGCAGTTGGGATGAACTCTTTGCCAAGCTGGTGGCTGAGGGTTTGAGCTCCTTCTCAGGAATAAACACACGCCCAGAGGGTCCCAGATTTCCCCACTAAAGTGGGAATGAAGCTGAGGTTCCCCAGGGAAGAGCCACCGCTGCAGGGGACTTTGAAGAACACGTTTTTCTGCTTGGACCCCTGCTCCAGCTTTTCCCTATAAGGCTGGCAAGCTTGGGAACGGGAAGCTGAGGAATTGATGATGGCAGTACCAGCAATGCTGCCAGACTGGTTTGGGTTCCAGGGACCTTAAAGCCCATCCGGCCCCACCCCTGCTGTGGGCAGGGACACCTTCCACTGTCCCAGGCTGCTTCAACCCTGTCCAGCCTGGCCTGGAACCCTTCCAGGGCTGGGAAAAGCTGCCAAGGCTGTGACAGCGAGGGCTGGAGCCTCGTGGTCCTGAGGGGCAGCCGGAGTTGAGCTGATGGCTCCGGCTGCTCGTGGTGCCCCCGCGGTCGCTCGGGGTCTGTGCCCTGTCCCCAGCGTGCCCGAGGTGGAGTGGGCACTGTGCCATGGGCACAGATGGGCCTGGGCCATTCCAGCTCGGCCACTGTGTGTCCGTCAAAGCTGCTTCTTCAGGGAGCCATTCCCAGCCCGGGAGCACGGGAGCTGGGAGGGGATGTCCAGGAGGACGGGACTGTCACCTTTGGGTTTCACCTCCCGGGGGGAAGCCGAGGCTCCGAGTCCTTCCCTCCTCTTTTATCCCCCTGTCCTCCAGCAGTGAATTCCAGCACTGCAAGGTGGAGCCGTGCCCAGAGGTGGGGTCAGGGTCCCTCTGCCTGGAGGGGAGCGGCATCCCCGGGTACCAGGGAATGAGGGTGCCTGGAAGCAGGGAATCCTTCAGCCCCCTTTGCACCTCGTCACCTCTGTCCCCAGATGTCTGGCACCAAACACCACGGGCTGGAGACCAAGCCAAGTGGATGGGTGAGTGGGGAGCAGAGCGAGGTCTTCAGGCCCAAGAGAGAGTGATGGGACTCTGCCCTCGAGTGAGGAAATGTGGGACAGGGAGGATTAAAACCCTTGGATCACAACTATCACGACTACACACGAGCTCCCACTTGCACATCACCCCACTGTGGGCACCAGCAGTGCATTGTCCCACAGTTGTCCCGGGCTGTCAGGCAGGACCTGGAGCTGCTGGACATGGGAACAGCCAGGTGAGCCCCACCTGACCCTCACAATTCTCTCCTCAAGCTGCTGTAAGCAAATATTACCATTTCCTTGAATTTTCCTCTTTCTGTGTCCAGCTTGCAGTAAATGCACACGTTTTAGGAGGCTCTGCAGGAGGCAGGGGAGCTCCCAGATGTGACAAACTCGGGTGGCAAAGCTGCCCCATCTCAACAAGGTGTACAAAATCCACAGGGGACCTGAGCCAGGCTGAAGTGTCTGTCACTCTTTGCACCTGAGCTGCAAAAAATGACATCAGGAGTTTGTCCCAAGCTTCAGAAAACACAGAATTACAGAATGGTTGGGGTTGGGAGGGACCTCTGGAGATCACCCAGTCCCACCCCTGCCCAGGCAGGGTCACCCGGAGCAGTGACACAGGAACGTGTCCAGGGGCTTTGGGATGTCTCCAGAGAGGGAGACTCCAGGCCCCCCAGGGCAGCTGCTCCAGGGCTCTGCCCCTCCATGGAAGGAAGTTCTTCCTCAGGCTGGGCTGGAATTGCTGTGCTTTAGTTCCTGGCCACTGCTCCTTGTCCTGTCACTGGCACCACTGAGCAGAGTCCTCTCATTTGGAGTCAGTGCAGATGAAAAAGGTTGAGAAGTCACAAAGTCTTTTTGTATTTCCCATTTAATTTTCCTGCAGAGCTGCTGAAGGAACCTGGTTTATCCCCTCAGCTGTGCCCGTGCCCTCAGAAAAGGCCTTGTTGGATACTAAACCAGTGCAGAGCAGATCCGGAGACTTCCCTCTGCCTGGTTCTCCCTCCCCCCCCAAGGGATGTTCCTGACAAAGCTGCTGACTTGCCATGGGATGGTTCTGTGGAGCTCAGGGCTCTCTTTTGAATTCCCTTTCCCTTGGAAGCCCCTCCTGCCCGGCTCTGCACGTGTGCAAACACGTCAAGCCCAACATTCTCCTCTCCCTTCTCCCCCGCTGCAGCATCTTCTGCCCAGATGGGACAGATAATCCCTTTTCAGAGCCGCTCATCCTCTGCTTTCAACACAATTTCCTTGACATCCCAAATTACAACCAAATGGGGGAAAGCAGGAATGAGCCTGAAATCAATTTCGGATCACTCCAAAGAAACAGATTTATAGCGAAAATAAATCAAGCGAACCTTTGAGGGCGGATCCATGAATTCTTGCTGCGGCCCTGGACATATTTAGTACCTGTTGATGGAGGCTGAGACAGCCCCAGGCACCGGGAGAGGGGATGGGACAGGGGGTTGGACACGGGCTCTGTGCCCCCTCAGAGGGGCTGGGAGCCAGCAGGTCCATCCAGCCCCTCGCCCACGGAGTTTCGGTGTCCAAACACCAGAGCCCCGGTGCCCCTGGGGTTTGCAGCCCTCCGCGGCCAGGGAGAGCCGGGCTGCCCCTGCACCTCGGTGTAAAGCACGAGAAGTCCCGCAGGGTTTGCTCTGCAGCTCCTGGGGAGGCAGAGCAGCCCTTCCCAAAGGGTGAGCAGCAGCAGAGGGGGTAAATAAACTGCTTTAACCTCGGAGCCGGAGCGAGCCAGCGGCAGCCGGGAGCAGGGATGGGAGTGGCTTTGGGAGTACAGAGGTTTGGAGCTCCTGTGGGGAATCCAGGAGAGGTTGGCCCCAGGCCAGGCTCAGCCCCTCGGGTCAGGGCCGGGGGCTGGATGCTCATTTGGGCCAGCCTCTGATCCGGGCCTTAATTTGGGCTTGTGTTTAAATGGGACGAGTTTGTTGGCAGAGCAGGGGGGGCCTGATCCCCTCTCTGGGGCTGAGGGCAAATTCCTGCTCAGCTGGGTTCCAACTGCTAAAAAGGGGAATGGGGATTAAAATTTTTATATATAATATAATATAATATAATATAATATAATATAATATAATATAATATATATAATATAATATAATATAATATAATATAATATAATACAATATAATGTAATATAATATAATATAATATAATATAATATAATATAATATATATAATATAATATAATATAATATAATATAATACAATATAATGTAATGTAATGTAATATAATATAATATAATATAATACAATACAATATAATATAATACAATATAATACAAACAATTTCCAACACGTTTTCTCTCTTTCCAGAAACACTAAAGCTTTTCTCCTCATCAACACTGAAGTTGGGATATTGTGTGAAAATGATACCCAAGGAAAAACAACAATCTCCCTTAATCATGTGCTCACATCAAAGGCCCTGGCTTTAACTCATTTACTGGGGAAAAATTAACAAATTACAGCACTGAGTGCCCAAGCAGATTGCTGGGTTTGTTTCTCTCCCTTTCAAGAGATTTCGTTTGGCTTTGAAATCCACAGGAATACTTTGGGAAGGAGGTGCTTTTCGGCGTGGGGAAGGGTAATAAAACCTGCAGTTTTGTTTTTCATTTATCTGCCTGGTCCAATTTGTCTCCCTGCTGCAAAGAGCTCCGAGGGCCCTGCAAAGGATACGCCAGGGTGCAAACGAGCAGGTCCCCAGGTGAGAGCTCTGCTTTCCTGCGGGAAGGAGCTGGGTCCCCTTTAATCAGGAGCACTGTGCTTGGGGCAGGGAAGAGGGACCAGTGCTGGATTCAGAGGGAAAATATTTCCTCATCTTCGAGAGCAGAGCCCCCGTTTGTCATCCCTGGGTGTTTGCAGGCTGGGCAGGGCTCAGGTCCTTGTCTTTTTGGGGGGATCATATCCAGGACCTGGATGGCAGCACAAAAGTGAGTGTTGGAGCCACAGAATCCCGGAATGGGCTGNTGCCCTGGACACGCTCCAGCCCCTCAAAGTCTCTCCTGCAGGACCCAGAACTGGACACAGCCCTTGAGGTGTGGTCAGCAGCTCCTGGCTTGAGCTGCTTCCCGCTGGAGCAGGGAGCACACGGGCACGGCCAGACGGCTCCAGGAGCTCCAGGAGCTGCTCCAGCTCCCTCAGGTACCACCCAGGGCACCCAAACCCCAGGGACGGGCAAGGTAGGAAGGAGATTTGCTTTTGCCTTGGGATTCAGCCTCCAGGATGCCTCACGGGACTGGCTGGAGCTGGGAATGAACCTTTTGTCAGGGATTGCTGAAGGAACAGCGAGCAGAGCGCTGCCTCGGGGCTGCTCTGGTGAGATTGAGGGCTCGGAGCGCGATCCTTCATCCCTCGGCGGCAGGGAGGAGGTGGGGATCGAGCTCTCCGTGTTCCTTTCCCAGTTCCGAGGAGCTCCGGGCTCACATCTGGCTGCAATCTCTGTTACCGAGCCTGGCTCGGATCTCCCTCCCGAGTATCCCGGAGGCCGTTCCAGGGCCGGGGCTGGCCGGGATCCCTGGGAACACCGGGAAGCGCCTGCTGGCACAGGGACACGGCTTTTCCCGAGTCCCCAAGGGATGGGCGAGCCCAGCCTGTCCCACCTCTCCGGTGACTGATTCCATTAGGTCTCATTTTCCCCTCCAAAGCCCTGGGAAGTCTCCCAGCATCCCGCGTGTGGACACGAGCCGGAGTCATCGCGGCTAATGAGATCAAAGGAGGAGCTGTTATCTCATCCCTCCTGCCAAAAGCTGCGGGAGCCGCCGGGTCCCGGGCCGGGAACACCCAAATTCCCAGCGGTCCCAGCTCCCTGCCTGACCACGGCAGCCCGGAGGGAAGCGGCGCGGCAGCGCAGGAAATAATTCCCACCTCCGAGCGGAATTCGAAAATTGAAAGTAGCATCTATTGAGCTCCTCCGAGCAGTTTCAAAGGACTTGTAAGGCTGCGGTGGCCATTGTGCTGCGGGTAATTCTGTGTCACAACTAATTAGCGCCTAATAGCCGTGCTGGGGACAAAGTCCCCGCTTGACAAGAGAAGTCTCTTTGGGCTCGCATTCAGGCCTAATCTGACCCTGAATAGCGGAGATTACATGAGGTAATACAGCAGTTATTTCTACCTGCTGTAGTTCATAAGCTCCATCTCCAGCTGAGGCAGAGGCCCCCTCCCCCTTCACCGAGATTATTTGTCATTAAAATGCTCAGGAGCTTTTTTTCCCCCCCTTTTTTTTTTCTTTTTTTTTTTCCCTTTTTTTTTTTTTTTTTTTTTTTCCTTTTTTTAAATCTGGATGTTGCCTCCACTTTCAGAAAGGTTTTTGAAGGAAGATTAGCAGGATTAGGAAAGGTTCACATATGTTCAGCTTCACTATTGGTATTCAAGACATCACAACTTCAGCACCACCCAGGAAGCCCAAGAAAACCGGGAGCAGAGGCAGGGAAAAGAGGCCTCCTGGCCAGGGAAAGGCAAGAGCTCTCCAGCAGGGAGAACAGCCGGGTCAGCCCCCAGGCCGCAGAAATCCCTTCATTCCAGCAAAAACCTGGTGCTGGCTCTTCCGCAGACCTCACAGCTCACGGGAGCGGGGCACGGGCAGGGAGCGGCGGCCCGAGAGGGGCCCTTCCGCGGGGAGAACCCAGCCCCGGGATGCTCCGGGGATCCAAGGAGCGGCACGGAAGCTCCCGGGAAGGAAGAGGGGAGATGCTGCAGCTCCGTGTGCCCGTCAGCGCCGGGGGTGGCCGGGGACACGGCCCGGAGTGACCAGCGCAGGGGGCAGAGCGGGGCCGGGCCGGACACAGCCCCCGCTGCCCTGCAGGGCCCCTCGCTGTCCCGAGCCGGGCTCCGAGCGCCGCTGGCCAGGCACTGAAACGAGGGCTGGGCCAAACCGAGCCCAACTGGGACAAACTGAGCCAAATGGGGACAAACTGAGCTGAACTGAGCCAAATGGGGACAAATTGAGCTGAACTGAGCCAAACAGAGCCAAACTGGGCCGAACTGAGCCAAATGGGGACAAACTGAGCTGAACTGAACCAAATGGGGACAAACTGAGCTGAACTGAGCCAAACCAAGCCAAACTGGGCCAAACTGAGCCAAATGGGGACAAATTGAGCTGAACTGAGCCAAACAGAGCCAAACTGGGCCGAACTGAGCCAAATGGGGACAAACTGAGCTGAACTGAACCAAATGGGGACAAACTGAGCTGAACTGAGCCAAACCAAGCCAAACTGGGCCAAACTGAGCCAAATGGGGACAAACAGAGACCAACTGAGCCAAACCAAGCCAAACAGAGACCAACTGAGCCAAACCAAGCCAAACTGGGCCAAACTGAGCCAAATGGGGACAAACTGAGACAAACCAAGCCAAATGGGGACAAACTGAGCTGAACTGAGCCAAACTGGGATAAAGAGCCAAACTGAGCCAAACCGAGCCAAACCAAGCAAGAGCAAGCCAAACTGAGCCAAACTGGGACAAACTGAGCTAAAATGGGGACAAACAGAGCCAAACTGGGCCAAACTGAGCCAAACCAAGCCAAACTGGGACAAACTGAGCCAAACTGGGACAAACAGAGCCAAACCAAGCCAAACTGGGACAAACTGAGCCAAACAGGGACAAACAGAGCCAAACTGAGCCAAACAGTTCGAAACCGAGACAAAATGAGCCAAACAGAGCCAAGCTGGGCCAAACTGAGCCAAACCGAGCCAGCCGCCCCCTTGGACACAAATCCCATCACCAGGACGTGTCCCATGCCTGGCACGACATCAGACAGGGGTTGGATTTCTCAGAGTTGTGATGGGAGGGAGGACGGCTGGAAATCACTGGGACAAGCAGCAAAACCCATGTCCTGGCTGGTGGAGCTCAAAGTGACGTTGCCCCACTTTTTTTTTGCATTTTTTGAGGAAATGAGATTTTTCTGGGTTCAAATCTACTGGTCCAGGTCAACATCTGAAGGTACAGGTCAAAATACAGAGGCCTCGCTTCAGGTTAATTTTTGGTTTTGTTGTAAAGAGCTGAGCCAGGCTGAAATCCATGCTCTGAGTAGAGGGATTTTTCCAAGGCCTGGAGAACAGCTTGTGTGGGGTTTGTGAATTTTCTCCCTTTTTAGGCAACAGCTTTTCTGCTTCTTCGGGATTTCCCAAAAAACCCCAAGCAATTCTTAACAGTTTTCCTCCCACCCTGGCCCTTCTTTTTCCCAGACTCCCTCGCGCCTCCTCCTCACCCTGTGAGGTCTCGATCCTGTGCTGCATCCCTGCTCTCCTTTCCTGCGCTCCCCATCCCTGGGAAATGCTTCACCCACTGCTCCTTCCCCTTCCCTCTCCCAGGAACTTGCATTTCTTGACCCTGGCACAGGCTGCCCAGAGCAGCTGGGGCTGCCCCTGGATCCCTGGCAGTGCCCAAGGCCAGGTTGGACATTGGGGCTTGGAGCAGCCTGGGACAGTGGGAGGTGTCCCTGCCATGGCAGGGGTGGCACTGAGTGGGCTTTGAGGTCCTTTCCCTACCCAAACCAGTCTGGGATTCTCTGACGATTCCGATTCCTTCCCCAACTTTTCCCTAACAAGTCCCTCAGCCTGAGCCTCTCCTTTGCCTCCTTCCCCAGCCCTCCCGGTTTCCCTGCTCCAGCCCCCAGCTCCCACCTCTGAGCCAGGCACCTGACACAGAGGTGGCCACAAAGGGCAGAGCTTTGGCCAAGCTGAAGTTTTTGGCAAGGAAACCCTTCCAGCTCCTGCAGGAGGAGCACTCTGAGGTGGCTTTGGAGGATTTTTGGCTGAGGGGCAGCACCAGGCCTCCACTCACATGCAGTGCCAGGGGGAGGCTCCATGTGGGACTCAAAACAAGCCTCGTTATTCCAGGCATTTCTATTTCCATTTTCTTCTAGCGGTTCCAAGGCCAGATGTGCTTTAACTCCCGGCCCCTGGAGCCCGGGCACACGTGGGAATGGGTCAGGGATGCTCCGGCCGGGAGAGCAGCTCCCGCCCGACCCTTGGAGGGAGAAGCAGCACGAAGAACCCAAGGTAATAAATCCAACATGTTATAAAAAGATCAAAACTCTGCTGGAGCGTTACCAAAAGGGAGGAATCTCTCCTCGGTTTTTTTCCTTACAGCAAACCCGTAAAACCCCCTGCCAAGAGAGAACATCCTTCTGCAGCTCCACAGCCCGGGGAGGATCCCGTAGGGAACTCGGTGGGAAGGGGGGCGGCTCCAGCACAGAATCCCCACACCGGCACAGAGGTGTGGCACAGAACGAGAGGCGATGGCACCAGCGCATCCTCGGCATCGCCTGGGGTGAGAGGGACGGCCTGGAAAAATCCTAAAAAACTCCCGAGCCTGCAGGAATATTCCTGCCAGCTGAAGGGGGGGAGGTTTGGGACGAAGTGGTGAGAGAGCAGCTCCTGTGAATGTAAATCCCTTTGGATGCTTTGTGTCTGAGGAGGGGAGGGAGGCAGAGACCACAGAACTGCAGATCCGAAGGCTCCAAACAGCCTCATTCCCGTGTTGGAATCCAGGCTGGGAGTCCTGGTGGGTGCAGCATTTCCACAGCACTGCATTCAGAGCGCTCTTTTTTTTGCTCTTTCCTTGTGCCACACAGATTTGCCTTCCTCAGACACATGAAGGGCAGCTCCTGCTTGCACAGGGAGCTGATTTGGGATTTTATTTGATAAAGCACAGTCTGGTGCTCCTCTAAAATGGGTCTTTTCTCTGGAAAGGGAAATCAAACTTCCCTTCTAGGATAGTTTTGATTAAACCCCTGGAGGCTCTCCCTCCTTTGGGGCAACAAGATTTGTCACAGGACGATTTTACCTCTTCCTGCAAAACTTATTCCCACTGTGTTGGACACAGAAAAAGAGCAGAATTCACCTGTTCCAGCCCCTGTCGCACACCCGGGAGGGCCCCAAGGCCGCCCCACCCCAAGCCAAACGTGGGAATGGGAAACCCCAGCTGAGCGTGGCTCTTTTATATCCAATTTTCCTTCTGGTTCTTAACAGGGAAAAATTCGAAAGGAGAAGGAGAGAGGACCCAAACCTCTGCGGAAACTCCGCTGCTCCAGCGCTTGCCAGGGGTGCCGGGGCGGGGGCCAGCCCCGGGGAGGGGCAGGAGGGTGGGGAGGGTTCGGGGAATATTTATCAGTATTCATGAGTGGGCTGGGCTGGCTTCGGCTGAGCCTCACGGAGAGAGCGGCTCCGGTGCCTCC
>VXAD01002809.1:78147-97320 GCA_013399195.1 Dicrurus megarhynchus | reverse complement strand
TTTTTTTTTTTTTTGGTGTGGATTTTGTTTTTTTCCAAAAGCAGACACAGCATTAATCACTCTTATAAGGAAGAAATCCTTTTGAGTTAAAACTGAGCAGAGTTTTGGGAGGGGGGATCTTGTTTTGTTCCTCCTGAGGGAGTGGAGCAAGGTTTGTCCTGCTGTGCCTAAGGAGAGGAGGCTGGAGATGCCCCACAGGGATTCCAAGACTCCAGACTCTTTCCAAAGGGTGCAGCGGGGGCATTTTCTTTGGGAGGGAAACCCCTCCAAGATGGGAATTCAGCCCCCCCTGCTGTGCTCAGCCCTCATTTGGGGCTGTGCTGAGCAGCCCACGGAGTTTCTCTCCTCTCTCCCTCTCTCCTTTCCCCAGAAGAAATAATTCCATATTAATTTACTGCTGCTCCAGTGACAGAGAAAGGTTTCCCCTGATGGGCGGCGCAGGGAGCTAAGCACACCAGCACTGCAGGAACTGTTCCCCATCCCACGCCCATTCCAGAGCCCCCAAAAGGGATGGGGAGAATCCTTTTCCAAGTCGGAACTTCAGGCACAGAGGGCAGAAAATGTGGGAGGTGGAGGGCGAAAGGAGCTGCATTCAGGAACACATGGAATGACTCTTGGGGTGTCTTCTCTCATCTGCCTGGAGAAGCTGGAAGTGTCCTGGATCCCTGGCAGTGTCCCAGGCCAGGCTGGATGGGGCTTGGAGCAGCCTGGAACACTGGAAGGTGTCCCTGCCATGGCAGGGGTGGCACTGGATGGGCTTTAGGGTCCCTCCCCACCCACACCAGCCTGTGACCCCGACTGTATTCGAGGCGTCAGAGCAGGGGCCGTGGATCTGCAGCCCCTTCTCCCGGGCTCCCTGGGATCTGGTTTCGGGACAGGTTTTCCTGCAGGGTTTGTGTCTCTGCCAGGCACCAGCAGAGGAGCTGTTAGAAGGAATTTGCCCTTCCAGGACCCTCCCTGCCTGCTCCTTGCTTCCCAGGATGGGCAGTTCAAGCCACCGAGGCTGAGCTTGCAGGAGCTTTGTGCCAGCATTCCCTGGAATCCAGCCCCTGTTCAGGTGCCTGAAGGTGGCTCAGGGAATCCCCTGTGCCCTGTGAAATATCCCGGGAATGCCACATGGTCCATGTCGAGCTGTTCTCTGCAGAGCAGAGACAGCCTGGAGAGCAGGGCTGGGAGCTGAACTGGAGGATCCCTGTGGGCTGGGATATCCTGGGATTCCAGGATTCTGTGAAGGGTTCACTGCTCCCACCAAGGCCTGGTGGAAGTCTGTGGGCACTGCCTCAATCCCCACAGCTCTCACCACCCGCAGACTTTGCTCAAGCAATTGTTGCAAAAGTNGGAAGGGAAGGACCAGCTCTCAGGAAAAGCTGCACCAGATCAGGACTCAGCCCTGGGCACACCCTGGCATCTGGCATCCAACATTCCCGATGCAGGAGCAGGACAGAGCCCCCGGAGCCATCCAGCTCCAGGTTCTGTCTCTTGTCCACAAAAATGCCAAAAGCTGCTGAGGGAGAGGGGAGGGGGGAGAAGGGGAGACACAAATCCATGGCTGACGTGTCCGCAGAAGGGAGGAGTCGCTCCTGAGGTGGGGATGGGGAGAGTGGGATTTGCCTGAGACAACACAATAAACACACAATTCGGATTTTGTTTCTTTTTCATGTCTATGGGGAAAAATCCTCTGTCGCTTCATTAACAAACCTGTCCCTAATCCTACCCAAACCTTCTGAAAAAAAGATGATATTAACCGAAATCCAGCCGGCCTTCCAGAGCCTGGGAGTAAATGAACTTTTAATGCATGGAGAACATATTCATTATAATGTATAAAGAGGCAATTTTCATTTTGTTTGTGTTCTTAAGAGTGTGACAGCGTCTTGTTTGCCACTGCCCCTGGGTATAAGCCAGCATTGTGTGCCTTAATTAGATATTCCCGTGCTAGTGTGAGGGACATATGTCTATTCACGGGAACAAACATCAAGAGTCTGCCACGGCCTTTCATGTCCTGCTACGTCGGAATAAAGGCAGAGCAAGTGCAAGCTCTCCCAAGGACCTGTGGCCCCAAACAGCTTGAACACAACGCGCCGGCATTCAGCGATTGGTTACAGTTTATTAACAGCCCATAAACTCCTCATCTGCTCCTGCGCTCTCGTTAAAGTTGTCACCTGCGGCTGCCGCCGGCACAATCGCTCTGGGAACGGGCTCGGCGCTTCCCTCGCTGCCTCCTTCCCTCGCTCTCGTTGTTGGCGCTCTGAGCTCGGACGAGGTGGCCCAAATTGAAACAGAAATGCCCCAGAAGCTGCGGCTGTCTCGTTCTTGCAGCTCAGGAGGCTCTGGTGACGCCCCAGGAGCTCGGGTTCCTAAATCCCAGCCCGGGGACCATCCCTGAGCTGGTATCCCCTAGGACGTGTGCTCAGCCCCCTCCCTCCTGCTTTCCCTCAGCAGGAAAGCCAAAGCCTGACTTGGGCAGAATGGAGGGATTTTAGGAGGTCTGGCAGTGAGTGAGATGAGCCAGGCTGGGATTTCTGAGCAGAGGCAGGTCCAGAGCCAGGGTTTGAGGACAGAGTGCGGTGAGAATGGCACAGAGCAGCTGGGGCTGCCCCTGGATCCCTGGCAGTGCCCAAGGCCAGGCTGGACACTGGGGCTTGGAGCAGCCGGGGACAGTGGGAGGTGTCCCTGCCATGGCAGGGGTGGGATGGGATGGGCTTTGAGGCCCCTCCCAGCCCCAAACAGTCTGTACTTGTATGGAAATGAAATTTCCTCACAGATGTCCAAGCAGCCGGACACCTGCAGATACCATGAAATACTTTCAGGGGAAATGGCCTTTGCCATCACCGTGTAATCCGCATGGACAGCACAGCCACCCCAAAACGGGACACATCCAGTCTGGAGCATGCAAAATTCCAGCCCTTCCAGCACCTCAGGAGCTTTGTTTCCCCTGGCACCATTGGGAGATTCTTCCAAAAGCAGATCCTGCCCAACCTTCCCAGCCATGGGATGCCTTCACACCAGCCCAGGACAGGACCTGATCACCTGAGAGGTGGGCAGGGAGGGAGAGCAGCCCTGCACCCACCAGGAGCCTGGCTGGGATAATTGGGTGGGATAATGAGCGGGATTAACGAGCTGCTCTCCTGCAGCAGGGCCTCAGGGTCTGGATGCAGCAGCTCAGAGCAGGTAGGAACAGACCCGGGCTGAGAATTTCCCTGGCAGTGTCTCAGGGCTGCCCTTGGCTCACATGGAGGCAGAGGGGCCCCAACAGCAGCTGGGCACCTCTGCCCACCCCATGGACACCTCTGCCCACCCCACAGCCACCTCTGTCCACCCCACGGACACCTCTGCCCACCCCACAGCCACCTCTGCCCTCCCCATGGACACCTCTGTCCACCCCACAGCCACCTCTGCCCACCCCACGGACACCCCTGCCCACCCCACGGGCACAGCACAAGCTGCCACAGGCCACCAAAGGGACACTTCCCAGCCTGGCTGCTGGCAGCAGTTTGGATTTTTGTCATCCCTGCAGTGCTGGGCACTGAGAGATGGAGAAAACTGTGCTGGAGTGACAATCCTGGAACACCACACTGGATAATGCTTTCCAAGGTGGATGTTCAATGGAATTTGTGGCTCTGTAAGGCCCCGGAGTGGATTCCAGTTTCACAGAAACCATGGACAGTCCCACACTGGGATGAGCCCCAAGCCGGCACCTGGAGGGGGAGCAGAGGTTGCTTTTGTCACCAGAAATTCTCTTCTGGTGTCCCCCCTTTGGCCTCTGATCAGTGGCACTGGTTGGAGGGACCTTAAAGCCCATCCAGTGCCACCCCTGCCATGGCAGGGACACTTTCCACTGTCCCAGGCTGCTCCAAGCCCCAATGTCCAACCTGGCCTTGGGCACTGCCAGGGATCCAGGGGCAGCCCCAGCTGCTCTGGGCACCCTGTGCCAGGGCCTGCCCACCCTCCCAGGGAACAATTCCTGCCCAAGATCCCATCCAGCCCTGCCCTCTGGCACTGGGAAGCCATTCCCTGTGTCCTGGCCCTCCATGCCTTGGAAATTGTCTCTCTCCATCTTTCCTGTAGCTCCTTCATATCCTGGAAGGCCATGACTGGGTCACCTCGGAGCCTCCTCAGCCTCAGGAGCTCTGGGAAGCTGAGCATTCCCGTAGCCAAGCGAAGGATTGGACACTGATTTTAATGCTATTTTAGTGCCCTGAAACCAGGAGGAGCCGAGCAGAGCAGATCAGAAGCAGCACAAACAAATCTCTGCTCCTGGGCTGTGCCTGTGCCAGGTCAGAGGGGTTTCACTGTGGGTTTTATTCCCTGCTCGCACACCCCGAATCCCAAATGCTCCAGAGTCCTCTCTCCAGAGGCCAAAACACTCTTCTTCCAGGTTTGCTCTCGGAGGAACAAAACTGTCCTGTTTATCCTGACAAAGGATAGGCCAGACTGCGACTTAATCCCGGCCCGGGCCCATCCGGCCCGCCCTTGGCCGAGCATCCCCCCGGAGCGACAGGGAGGGAATTCATCCCGCTGGGAACGGGCTGAGCCTGCCGGGAGCGGGGCGGGGGCCGCGGCCCGGCTGCTCTGTATGCAGGGGGAGCTTCCGTGGCGCTGCCGTCCTGGCTATTGTTCGCCGGGCACGGCAACCATCTGGAAAAGGCAGGCTGGGAGAGCCCCCGCCCGCTCCAGCCGCATCCCGGCGCTTCCTGCGCCGCGGGGGCCGCGGCCGCGCCGGGACAAGGACAAGGACAGGGATGGCTCGTTCCCAGGGAGCCGCCGAGGAGCGGCCCCGAGCCCGGCACTGCCGCACAGCCTCCGCCGGCTGCCGGGAGGGCTCCCGGGGGACACACGGACAGAGGCTGGGATTGCGAGCAGCGCTTCCCTCGTCCCGCCCGCCTCGCCTGCAGTGCCGGGCAGCGGGAGCCTCCTCTCCCTCACTCCCCACCCAAGGCCCAGAGTGGTTTGAACCATTCACAGCGATTTTAATCTCGGTTTTGGGGTGACCAGTGGCAGGTGCCGGTGAGTGGGGTGTGTTCTGCACCCCTTTACCTGCACAGGAGTCACTCGGGGTTGCTGCTTGTGCTGGTGCCTCCGTTCGAGTTCTCCAAAGGCTCCTCTGGCAGGAGGGGTTTGGTGAGGGCAGCTTTGTCCAGACCACGATGGATGAGCAACTTTTCCAGCATCTCCCCATCCAAACACTCCCTGGCCTGGCTGTTCACCCTCCGTGAGCATGAACAGGTTGGAAACAGAAACAGAAGGAGGGAAATGATTAAAAGGGAGCTACGACAGCAGCAACACGGGGCTGGTCATTCCCACTGTTCAGTGTGTTTGCTTTCCCTGCTCTGCCAAATCTTCCCCACCAAACAGGAATCCACAGGCACAGGAATCATTTCACTGTTTTCCAAGGCAAAGGCTGCATTGCTCCCCCACTTTACTCCTCCCATCGGATTCTCATAGGGGCTTCACCTCCTCACACCCCAGAAGGCAACGTATGAGATGGTTGTAGGGGGAATTTGGGTGTCATTCCACTCAGCAGCAAAACCTAAACAACGTAGGGAGCTGAATCCCATTTAACAAAGTGCCTGGAGTACTTAGGGCTCCTCATTGCTGACTTGTCTCTCCTGGGAAGCTCCCACAAAACCAGTCAGAGCTGCCACATGCAGGCCTGCAGTGATGGCACCAACATGCCAGGTGAATTCCATACCCGGCACCAGCTTCCTGTGGCAGACATCCTTTAGATCCCACACGGGGAATGACAGAATCCCTGAGGCTGGAAAAGCCCATCAAGTCCCAGCTGTGCCCGATGCCCACCTTGTCCCCAGCCCAGAGCACTGAGTGCCACCTCCAGCCCTTCCTGGGACACCTCCAGGGATGGGCACTCCAAACCTCCCTGGGCAGCTCTTTCCAAGGCCTGACCTCCCTTTCCATGGGGAAATTCCTGCTGCTGTCCACCCTGAGCCTCCCCTGGCCCAGCCTGAGGCCGTTCCCTCTCCTCCTGTCCCTGTTCCCTGGGAGCAGAGCCCGACCCCCCCGGCTGCCCCCTCCTGTCAGGAGTTGTGCAGAGCCACAAGGTCCCCCCTGAGCCTCCTTTTCTCCAGGCTGAGCCCCTTTCCCAGCTCCCTCAGCCTCTCCAGGGGCTCCAGCCCCTTCCCAGCTCCGTTCCCTGCCCTGGACACGCTCCAGCCCCTCCAGGGCTCTCCTGCAGGGCCCAGCTCTGGGCACAAAACTCCTTTCCCTGCTCTCCACCGGGGCCACCTGAGCCACCGACACCTCTGACCCCTGGGGAAGTGCCACCTGCACAGGGCATTTTCCAAACTTGCTGACAAAACCAAAGGGACAAAGATGTTTCCATCCCAGTTTGGGAGCAGCCAGGCACTCGCTCCGTGCAGACAACTCCTGTTTCAGTTCAGCAGCTTCTCTGTGCCCTGCTGGATCCACGGAGCAGGCTGGGGTTTTCCAAGGTGCCTGAGGGAGCCCGGCAGCCCGGCTGTGTTCATCTGCAGTGGGATCTGTGTCTGATTCTCCTCAGGTTCCTCTGGCAGCCGCAGCTCCCGCACCTCCGTGCAGCAGCCCCGTGGCCCTGCCAGGCTCCGCAGGGTGACAGGAGCTGGCACCTCAGCTCTGCATCCTCGGGCCCGGGGCCGGATCCCAGACCCCCCCCTCACCTTTTGGCATCTGGGACGGCTCCGACTCCTTTCTCTGCACACAGAGGGGTTTTGCTTCCTGCACGCAGCGAGCAGCCATGGAAGCGGCGCCGCTCGGCCGTGCCAGCAGCACGCAGCCCAGGTGAAGGGGAACAGAGCCGCTCTGTGCTCCCAGAAAGGGCCGGGGCCGCTTTGTGTCCCTGTCCTCGCAGGTGCTCGAGGAACTTGGCCGCGGGACGCCGCCCCCCTCCTCCCTCCACATCCATTACCTTTTGGATGCCTCTAATTAATCATTCATCCCTTTCTGGGCAGGGAGAATGGGAGCTTCGCCCGGCGCGGCCCCGGCCCCGGCTGCCTCCCCCCGGTTTGTTCCCTTTCAGCCGCGCTCTTCCTGCCGCTTTCTGCCCCCTCAATGGGCGAGGAGCGAAACCGGATGGCTGGGAAATGACTTCAGAGCCACCTTTGTTCGTCGCCTCGTTTCTCTGCCCGCTCTTGGCCGTGTGTCGCTATGAAAGGACCCGTTTGAAGCCGCTGGGCCGCCCCGGGAGCGCCGCGGCTCCGGCCGGGAGCGCTCCCATCTTTTGGGGAGCGGGGAGAGGCCGGGCCGGGCTGCCAGCTCTCGGCAGCACCGCTGACCGTGACATCGGGCATTGTGCTCCAAATTAGGCACAGGCTTCCAAGCAAATTGTCCCTTTGGATGGGATCGGTGTAAGCCCCGCAGAGTGGCTGGCTTTGGCTGCTGACTCCAGAGAGCCTCCGAGGATATTCCTCGCTCTCGTGAGGAAAGCCAAGGCTTTCAAAGCGGTTTTATGCAGCGGGCTTTGGGATTTCACAGCTCGCTGGCACGGCTTTGCTGCTGAAAGGCTAGAAATTATTTTGCACTGATTTTCCGTTGTGTAACGTTGTTAAAATGGGCGTTTGACCGCTCGTTTCAAGGTGTTTGCCAAAGAAAAACTTTCTAACTTCTATGTCTGTGTCTATTTCCAGTGAGTTAAAACTGTGGGTAACTGCATTTTGCATTGAGGTGCTTTGGGGTAGCAGAGTCCAGCCAGCTGCTACAAGGGGAGATATTTGCACTCAAGTTACTCTGGTGTATTTTTTACTGAAGCTCCTGGTGTCTGCAGCAAAATACAAATACTCACTCCACAGAATTATTTGAAAGTGAGATCTGAGTTTGCTTTTTGAGGGGCTGCACTGAACAGAAACAGTAACTGCGTTTGAATTAGGAATGACTCAATCCAGCCTTTGCACAGCTCCTCTGCCTGAAAATGGATTATTGACATGAAAACAGGGGGGAAACCGAGAATCCACCACAACTATCACATGCATCACCCTCCAAAAACCCTGCAGAGCGTGTCAGGGCTGGGCTCATGCTGCTGAATTCCCACCTGTTCCCGACACGGCACAGAGGATTTGGGCTCGGCTGTTGGACTGGGTGAGTTTGGGTGGCTCTGCTGTGGCACGAGGCACAGAAGCCTCAGGCCCTGCTGTGCTGGGGGGACCCCGAGTCTCCTCAGCAGAGCTGTGAGTGCCCCCAGAGCAGTGGGACCCCTCAGGGGGTGTCCCTGCTGGCAGGGCTGGAACAGGATCCGAGCTTTAGGAGCCCCCAGAGCACCCCAGGCACGAGCTGCCTCCTGAGCAGGACCTGGCCGGCGTCGCTCCCTCCCCAGTGTGGTTCTCCCCTCTCCCCACGCACCAATTTCCCTGTTTCTTCCCTGTTTTTCCCCCTTCTGCCTTCTGTCTGGTGGGGTGGCCGATCCGGTCGCCCACCGCAGACGCCTTTTCTCGCTGTAATCAAGAAGGTGACCGGGACACAAAGGCCTGGCCCCGCCGTGCCAAGTCTGTGCCGGCAGAGGCGGCTCCGTGCCACGGCTGCACCGTGCCAGGAGCTCTGCGGGCCGGGAGGAGACCCCTGCTTCTTTCCGAGGGTTTTTCTGCCTTTCTTTCATTCATTGTCTCTTTTCCTCTCGGGGAGCTGGGAAATGAAAAGAAAGGGAAGGGATGGTGGCGACCAGGATTGAACTCTTGCAACAATGACTAAAACCTTTTGGGGTTTAATGTATTTTTTTTTTCTCCAGGGATGAAAAATACCCTCCGAGGAGGAAAAAACCCCAACAAAACAATCAAACCCCTGCAGTGAAGCAGGAGTTGGACTTCAATGATCTTGTGGGTCCCTTCCAGCTCAGGATATTCTGTGATTCTATAAAGGCTAAGCAGTCATTTACAGCTTTGAGCCTCGTGCATTTTATTGAGCAGGAGAATCACAGAATCCTCAAAGCTGGAAGGGACCTCTAAGATCATCAAGTCCAACTGTCAGCCCAGCACTTCCACTGTAAAATGCCGTGTATTTCACTCCTGTAATTCCCTTGGAGAAGCAAAAATGGTCTGTGGGTGCCCAGAGCTCCTCTCCCACAGCAGGAGACCCCAACCCTGCCTGGGACCCTGGGGGTGCTGCTGCTGGAGAAGAGGTTGTGAACAGGGTGTGAAACACAGGAACAGGACAAGAAGATCAGGAAAAACCTCAAATCTTCAGCGCCTCTCTGGCGTCACTTTGGACAAGAAGGAAAAAGATCCCATCTCACCATCATGGTCCTGGTGCCACTTCCCCTGACCAGGAACTCCCAAAGGGAAGCCTTGCTTCCCTACAAAGTCCTCCCTCACCCCAATTCCTTCTTTTCCTGTCCAAGGGAGGTTTGTCCGTGTGGACACTTTGTTCAGATGGACGCTTTGTTCCTGGGACAGTGGAAGGTTCCCTGCCCCGGGCAGGGTTGGAACCAGATGGGCTTTAAGGTCCCTCCCAACCCAAACCACTCCATGACTGAGTGAAAAAACCACCCTTGGGAACTTCAGTCCCAGCAGCTTCCCAGGGAGATTCCCCTCGTGTTGTCTCTCACCTGCAGGATGTTTATCGGTTTTTCCTCTGTGCTAAATTTCTGCACAGGTTCTGGTGAGGAGCCCCAGGAGAAAGTGGGGTCTGTGACTGTGTTCAAAACAAGCTCTGAACCCTGGAACTCAAATCCCTGGAGTGTGAGGTTTGCTCTGCCTCTGCCTCCTCACAGTGTGAGGAAGGTTCTCTTTTTTCTTCATGGATCTTGACATTTCAACCAGCAGGGAAACGGCAGAAAGTGCTTCCAACTTAGCGTTTGTCAGAGCACGAGGGATTTTGGAAGAGGGGAAGGGCTGCTGAAGGGTCCCTGACATTCCCTCACCCGTGAGTTTTCCAGGATTCATGCACAGCCCTGTCCTCAGCTGCAGTTTGCTCCTCAGAAGGATTTTGTGCCTTGTGAGCCCAAGACATGGCCGGTCATGGAATGATGTCCCTCTGGTTTGAACACTCAGGAGAGTCCTGCAAACCTCCCATCCTGCATCCCCCTCTGGAAAACCTGGCACAAGGCACGGGAATGGTTGGGCTCTGTGAGAGTGGGGTGGTGAAACAAGGGGAGCCCTGGCTGCACTCCCTGACTCCCAAGAGCAGGGGAGTCCCTGGCAGCCAGGAGGGACATCCCTGTCCTGGGGGACACCAGGGCCACCATTGCTGGCCAGAGGGGATTGTCCCACTCTGCTCTGGGCAGGGAAGGCCTCACCTCCAGTGCTGGGGATGGTTCTGGGTGTCTCAGTGTAAGAAAGATCCAAGAGAGAGTCTGAAGGAGGGACAGGAGGATGGGGAAGGGTCTGCAGGGGCCACACGAGGTCACTTGGTCAGCTCAGCCTGGAGGAGCCTGAGGTCAGAGCTCCCCGGGGCTGCAGCTCCTCCCGAGGGGCAGCGCAGGGACAGCTCCGATCTCTGCTCCTGGGACAGGGACAGCAGCCAGGGAGCGGCTGGAGCTGGGCCAGGGCAGGCTCAGGCTGGAGAGCAGGGAAAGGTTCTTCCCCCAGAGGGTGCCGGGCACTGCCCAGGCTCCCCAGGGAATGGGCACGGCCCCGAGGCTGCCAGAGCTCCAGGAGCGTTTGGGCAGCGCTGCCAGGGATGCCCAGGCTGGGATTGTTGGGGGGTCTGGGTAGGGCCAGGGGCTGGATCAATGATCCTGTGGGTCCCTTCCACTCAGGATATTCCACGGTCCCGTGAAGAGGAGGGTGGGATGTGTGAATATCGGTGGGATGATTTTTCCTGCAGTCACTCTCCGGTTCCCGTTCAAGGCTCCCACGGGAAGCGCTGCGGAGCCACAGCCCCGCGGGTGCCCCCGACAAGCAGCAGAGTCCCCGCAGTGCCCGGAGCGGCCCCAGCCCCGCTCGGGACCGGCCGAGGGGCGGCGGGAGCGGTGGGGACCGAGCGGGGCGGGGCGGGGCGGCCTCGGGGACTCCTCCCGCCGCTCGCTCTCCAGGCCCCACCTGCTTTGGCTTTCCCGGTGTCCGTGGGGAGGGCAGGGCCGAGCTGTCGGTGTTCCCGGGATCCTGCGTCTGGTAGGACGGGACTTTCCCTGGAAAAAGGGTTCTACCGAAATACCCGCTAAAGGCGGGAGCCAGGGGTGAGAGTTGTCAGCGCATGGATGACCTCTGAGTCATTGAATCCAGAATATCCTGAGTGGGAAGGGACCCACAGGGATCATTGATCCAGCCCCTGGCCCTGCCCAGACTCCCCAACAATCCCAGCCTGGGCATCCCTGGCAGCGCTGCCCAAACGCTCCTGGAGCTCTGGCAGCCTCGGGGCCGTGCCCATTCCCTGGGGAGCCTGGGCAGTGCCCGGCACCCTCTGGGGGAAGAACCTTTCCCTGCTCTCCAGCCTGAGCCTGCCCTGGCCCAGCTCCAGCCGCTCCCTGGCTGCTGTCCCTGTCCCAGGAGCAGAGATCGGAGCTGTCCCTGCGCTGCCCCTCGGGAGGAGCTGCAGCCCCGGGGAGCTCTGACCTCAGGCTCCTCTCCTCCAGCTGGACAAACCAAGTGTCCTGATCCATACCTCCTCCTCGTCCTCTGTCAGTGCCTTGGCAGTCTTTACCCTGTAATATTTAATAATTACATAGTAAATATTAACTTTAGCTGCTGAAGGTGCCGTGCCCTGGGCTCGTCAGCTGCGGGGGGATATCCCGTCACCAGCTTTGGCACTTGGCAGGGAGAGCGTCGGGATAACTCAGCCAAAACCTGCCAGGGGACAGCAGCAGGACGAGCGGGGTGTTGTTCTGCATTTGAATCCGTGAGGATAAATGGAGATAGTCCCGGAGTCCTGGAGAGAAAGGATCATCCTCCAGGAACAGCCTGGAGACCAAAGAATTCCGCCCGCCGGCCCCGCTGCTGGCCAGGCAGCGCCGATGGAAAAGAACCAGTGACTTTGTCCCGGGCACTGAATGGAGCTCCAAGGCCAGTCCAGATGGTTATTGTACGACTTGGGTGGTGGCAGGATGCGAGATGCAGGTTGGGCAGCTTGAGCAGCTCCCGGGAAAGCCTTGCCAAGCATTCAGCGCCGGCCTGGCACCATTGGTATGGGCAGGACATCGCCAGGCGCTCGGGAGGCTCCGGGCGCTGCCGGGGCTGCGCACACATTACAGCACTTCCAGGAATAAAAGGCTCGGGAGTGGAGCTGGAGCCTTTTGCTGCAGTGGGACACAGGCTCTGAATTCCAAATGAAAGGCAGCTCCTCAAAGCCCAGCTCAGGGGAAGCCTCTCTTGCCTCCGTGTCCTGCTCAGGTGACCTCACCGGTCACCCCCGGGTGCTGCCTGTCACAGGTCCCCGCTGGAACAGCAGAATTACGGGAGGGTTTTATTAGGAAAACACCGCAAACTTTGGTCAATAACAACGGCAGCAAGAGGAAACTGTTGCATGTTTTGTCTGCAGGGATTTCCAAGTCCTTTCAAAGCTGGCGTGGTTTTGTTTCTGTAGTCCTGCAAAAACGACTTCAAGGAGACACCCGGAATTTCTGGGATCTTGGTTTGGGAATGTCACCAGCCCGCTGTTCCACGCCAAGAACAAATAAATCCAAAGCAGCTGCTGGGCAGCCTGGGAGAAGTTCAAAATGTAAACTGGTCTTTAAACACAGGGAGGGATAAATATGATTCATTTTGAATTTATTTGTGACTCTGCTACTTCCAGTTTTGGGGTCATTGGTCAGCAGCTTTGGAGCCACTTTTTATGGTTGTTTTCAAAGCCAATCTCGACTTTCTGTGGGTGTTTCCCCAATCAGCAGCACCCACACTGCTGACATTTAACCTGAGTTCTAATGAAAGATGAAAAACCAGCTCCAAACCTCAGCCAGGCTTCCCAAGGCTCGCTCCAAAGCTTTGTCTGATCCACGGCAATGGAAATAAGTTTAAGGCTGTGGCACAGTCCAGAGAAAATCCCAATAAAGTCAGATCATTATCTGGATGGGTGGGTAACTTAATCAGATTATTGATTTATTAAACACCATTCAGCTTCTGGGGGGTTTGGGAGCTCTGAAGGTTTTGTTGCGACACAAATCGCTGCTCAGACAAACCCAGCGGATTTCTTCCCTGCTCCTTTAATTAAAGCATTAATCTCATTCCCTACCAGTTTTCCTTAGAGTGGCCCTTGGAAACCACCAGGACAAAATCCTTTGCCCTCACGGAGTCTCCATCCCAAGATCAGAGAGTGCAGCAGGACAGGGGCAGCTTCTAAAATAAAGTGACTTTTGTCCAGGCCAGTGTGAGGCAAGGTAGCAACGTTAATTCATTAATTAAAATGCCTCACAGGGGCCACAGAACTCCTCACAAAAAGGCTGAAACAGGCTAAAAATAAAAGGCATCCATGCAGGGTTGTAAGGACGCTGGTTTGGAGGTGAATGTTGGGAATCACAGCTTTGGGAGCAGCATCTACCTTTTTTTAAAAAGAAGGAGCCTCTTCTGTCCATGCTTGGTGCTGGCAGGAATTGATGGCCCTCTGGGTCATGGTGGCTTTGTCCTTTCCAGGAGGGGCTGATAAATCCCAAAGGTTCTGCTCTGATCAAGCCACACCTGGAGCCTCCCGAACAAACGACAAAATGGGAGGGAAAATGTACCCGGAGCAAAGGAAGGGTTTGGTTCTGAACTGAAGGGCTGTGAGGAAGGAGAAAGGAAGGGAAGAAGTCCAGAGATGAGGCTCAGATCGTCTGCTACTCCCCAGGATTTTTGGACTTAGGCCTCCCTTATATTGAGCTGGCATTTATTGGGATTGTTTTATAGCACTTCCATTAAGAACTGGTTATAAAAGGATCTTGAATCATATTTTTCACATTAGAATGCTCAAAGACTGATGGAATTGTGCAGTAGCAGCTGAGTTCTGGTTCTCTGGGCTCAGAGGGCGTTTTTCAAGTGACTCAGGTGTTAAAATCCTTCTCTTTTGTTTCAGCACTTTTCAAATAAATTCCAAAGTATTTCCCTTGGTTGGGTACTTGGGGCAATTTCTGCCGAAAACCCCCCCAGGTGGGACATTTCCCACATGAACCTGTCCCTCGTGCTGGCCCTGCCAAACCATCCATAAACGCTTTCAGGATTCTGTGCTGAGTCCAGGCGATTCAGAGAAGCCATTTCTTGGAATTATAGAACTCCAGAAGGGTTTGGATGAGAAGGAACCTTAAATCCCATCCAGTGCCACCCCTGCCATGGCAGGGACACCTCCCACTGTCCCAGGCTGCTCCAAGCCCCAGTGCCCAGCCTGGCCTTGGGCACTGCCAGGGATCCAGGGGCAGCCCCAGCTGCTCTGGGCACCCTGTGCCAGGGCCTCGCACTCCTTGGCAGCATTTTCCTTTAACCCATTCCAGGCCAGGTTGGACGGGCTTGGAACAACCTGGGATAGTGGAAGGTGTCCCTGTCCATGGAACAAAATGATCTTTAAGGCCCCTCCCACTGCCCAGGGAGGTTTGGAGTGCCCATCCCTGGAGGTGTCCAAGGAAGGCCTGGAGGTGGCACTCAGTGCTCTGGGCTGGGGACAAGGTGGGCATCGGGCACAGCTGGGCCTCCATGGGCTGGGAGGGCTTTTCCAGCCTCGGGGATTCGGGATTCTGTGAACCTATCCCTCCTGTAATCCCATGGAATTGCACTCCTTGCTCAGGAGCCGTGGAAGTTGTTGCAATGCGGGTGACAAGCCCCTGCTCATTTGTGCATTTTGACATCTCAGTCTGTTTTTTCTGTGATTAAAAACCTCCAGATCTGTTTAAATGCAGGGTTTTGGTAAAGGAAAGGGACCCAAACTGTTGGTATTTGTCCCTGCAGAGTCTGAGCATCCCTTCCAATCCTCTCCCTGCAGGAATCTGCCCTGAGTTGGGGTTTTTTATTGTGTCTGGGAAAATAAAAAAAATGACAGCCTGAGGCCCTCTGGGAATGATTCAGTAACTGGGAATTAGGCCCCTCTTCTGGGAAGGAAAAAGAAATAAGAAAAAAGGAACCCCCAAAGCCCAACTCTCTCAATTGATTATACTTGGGAAAAAAATCTGCATGGGCTCCCAGATTGCAGCAAACTAAAGACATCTCCCAGATCCTTGGTCTTTTTCCCAAAGAAATTCCCTGCCTGACGTATGTAGGATCAATGCAACAATACGATGGCAATAATTACGAGGGCAGTAATGAAATTGGAAGGAGAGAGACAGCAGGCAGAAGACCTTGAAACAAAATATTCAGCCTTATTTAGCCCGGTTTGGGTTTGGGGNTCGGCCTGTTTTTTCTCGTTTTGGGTTTGGGGTTTTTTTTTTTTTGTCTGGTTTTTTTTTTTTTTTTTTTTTTGAGTGGCAAAGTAGCCCCACTTGTCAATCAGCTACCTCGCAGCTCTAATGGATTCTGGTGTTTAGGGGGTCAGCCCCGAATTTAATTTAACATCTTACAATACGCCCACATGGCCAGAAAATGTGGCCAGCTTGATAGGGTTCACTGAGCCAAAGGAGTGGGACCAAAACAGGGCATTAATGTATAGGGGAAGAATGGCTGCAATCAGTTCCCTTGTGAATTGGACAGAGAACTTGGAGCTGAGGCAATTATCAGCCATCGGGGATTAATAGGGAAGTGTGAATGCCAAGCTGTATATGTTAGGGGCAGAATATGTTGCCTATAGAAAACAACAAAGAGCGTTTCTTACTATTAAGTGAGATTAAACGTAATGGCCTGATTTAATCACAAAGGCAGAATTAAATTCAGATGGCAACTTCAAAGTGGACACATGCACAGAGCCCACTGCATACATTTACATATAGCTGGCATAGCTTGGCTCGCAGCACAATGGGAGAAACTTTCTTTGGCCACTTAAACAATTTTCTATTCTTGGCTTTTTGTGAACGCTCACTGTATTTAGCCCGAAATTGCTGTTGGTTAATAAGATGGAGCTAAGAGTTATATTTATTCATGGAAGCCGTACTTTTTAATTCTTTCAAGGAAGAAAAAAAAGAAGGAAAAAGAAATTCCACAAAAAACCCAACCAAACAAAAAAAAAAACCCCAAAAAAAACCCCGGCACACCAAGCCCACGGCAAAGGGTCAGGGAGAGCAGCCAGGCTGGGATCCCAGAGAGCTGCTGGGCTGGCCCGGCCGGCCCGGGGAGGTGTCACAGCTCCCACACCCCGAGCTTCCCTGCCCTCTCTCCCAGGGCCCCCACGGTCACTCTGTCCGGCCATGCCCAGGTGGGGCCACCAGCCCTCATTGCCCAGTGCCCTCCTTCCCCAGGAGGGGACCACTGGAAGCGGAGCAGGGCCAGTGCCGGAGCTGCTTTGCTCCTTCGTGTCCGGTTCTGCCGGGCCTGCCCCACCCGGGGCTGCCACCACCGTGGGACCGGCCAAGAGCAGCGAGTCCTGCTGGACCTGGGGTCCCTGGAGTGACAGCCCCAGCCTGGCTGGGCTGGGGATCAGCAGGCAGCACATTCCCCTTCCCACATATTCCACAGTCACTGTGCTGGAGAGAGTCCATGGAGGCACCAGGATGAGCAGAGGGATGGAGCAGCTCTGCTGGGAGGAAAGGCTGGGAGAGCTGGGATTGTTCAGCCTGGAGAGGAGAAGCTTTGGGCTGAGCTCAGTGTGGCCTTGCAGGGCCTGAAGGAGCTGCAGGAACCATGGAGAGAGACAATTTCCAAGGGCTGGAGGGCCAGGACACAGGGAATGGCTTCCCAGTGCCAGAGGGCAGGGCTGGATGGGATCTTGGGCAGGAATTGTTCCCTGGGAGGGTGGGCAGGCCCTGGCACAGGGTGCCCAGAGCAGCTGGGGCTGCCCCTGGATCCCTGGCAGTGCCCAAGGCCAGGTTGGACACTGGGGCTTGGAGCAGCCTGGGACAGTGGGAGGTGTCCCTGCCATGGCAGGGGTGGCACTGGATGGGCTTTGAGGTCCCTTCCATCCCCAGCCATTCCATGAACTCCAGCTGTGGAAAGCCCACTCAGCCTTGGAGCCTGGGTAGGAGCCTTCCTGCACTCACAGAACTCCCCTCAAGGGCTGGCACAGCAGCAGGGCTGGAGCAGAGCCTGGCATGTGGAGAACACGGGAACAGGAGACTGGAATGGGAACAGATCTACGGAGTTGGGTGGCGTTGGCAGAGCCTGGACAGCACCCTCAGCAGAAAGAATTTGGAGGAAAAGGATCAGGAGCCACGGAGCCAACTGAGACCAACCAGACAACTCCCAGTCCTAAAATTCCAACGCTCCAAGTCAGCCCAACGCAGCTCACAGGGAGAGGAGCAGCAGCTTGGCCCAGCCCTCGTGCAGGCCCCAACCCACGTCACCCGGGAGGAATCTCTAGGGAGACACTTTGAAATGCCAAAGCTCCCCTCAGGAAGGTTGTTCCTTCAGCTCAAGGAATCCAAGGCAGCCTCACAGCACAGAGCCTGGAGTTCAACTCCATCCCAAAAATACTGAGGTGGATCCCTGTGCTCTGCTCACTCCCTGCCCCTGGCCCTTGGGCTGCCTTCCCCGAGGACAGGAATTGGACAGATTTCTTCTCAGGAAGGATTTCATCCTGGAAAGGGAGGTCGGGCCTTGGCAGGGGCTGCCCAGGGAGGTTTGGAGTGCCCATCCCTGGAGGTGTCCAAGGAAGGGCTGGAGGTGGCACTCAGAGCTCTGGGCTGGGGACAAGGTGGGCATCGGGCACAGCTTGGCCTCCATGGGCTGGGAGGGCTTTTCCAGCCTCAGGGATCCTGGGATTCTGTGAAAAGAGAAAGAAATGGAGGAATTCTCTTCCATCAGTTCACAGCAGAACCAGGGGCTTTGGTGGCCAAGGACCCAACACCATGGCCATGATCAGCCTCCCTAGGGTGGCTCCTCTGGAGGGAGTCCCCTCCTCCCAAGCCCCATGAGGTTCTGTTCCCTTGAGGGCCTCTCTGAGCCCTGCTCTATGTCCTTGGCTGCTTCCCTTGTCTCAGACCAAGCCTCTGGATAAAATCCAGATGAGCTGCTGAGCCCGAGCTGGCCAAACTTCCCCTTGGATTCCTCAAGATGCCACAGTTCAGGAGGTTTTTACAGGATCTGTTTGATATTCCTCCTGGGAACAGCAGGAAAGACACCAGTGCCTTTAAAATAAACCCTCCGGGAGGGGGGACCTGAAATCCCTGCTCCTGCTCCCACCAGCATTCCAGCTAAAATCTGCCGAGGGACATCAGCGTAAAGGAGGAACAGAGCCTACAGCTCTGGCTGGCAGGGGAAGACCGACCTTTTCCCCTTTTCTTTGTCAGCCGCTGATGTACCCAGGTGGTGACGCTCAGGATTGAGGTTTGGGAAATGCCAGTGAAGTTTAGAGGGAGCAGCCGCACCCAGCGGGAGTGGCAGAGTCCCCTCTGCCCCAGTCTTTGGTGCCGCCGGGACTGGAACCTCGCCTTCAGAGGAGGTGAAACACTCCAGCCCCGCCGCCGCTCCCGGAGAAGCGCCTTTCCCTCCTCGCTCCCTTAACCTTGGCAGGCTGATGGCTCTGAGGACACGGCCCAAATCCTCTCAGCGCCACAAGAGGAAGGCCAATTTCTCGGGACAAAAGGCTGGAGTGCTGCTGTGACAGGTCACTAAACACGAGCATCTCCCGCTCCGCCTGAGAGCACTGAAGAGGGATCCCGCTAAGTAGGGACAGAATACGGGACAAGGTCTTAACCCCCGCCTGCGCCTCCGGCCGCCGCAGCGGCACATAAAACATCATAAAACATCTCGAGTGCCACAGGGGCTGCTGAGAGCGGGACGTGTGGCCCGGCGGCTCCGCGCGTTTCTGCGGCAACTGCGGGGGGAATGTCACCGCCGTGGGGGCAATGTCACCGCCGTGGGGGCAATGTCACCGCTATGGCAACGGGCGCGGCCGGGCCGGAGGGAGCAGCGCCCCGGCAGCGCAGCCTTTGTAGCCCCGAAGGAAAGGTCAGGCCGTTCATTTTTCACCGGCTGGCCGTAAATTTCCGAGGAGCCCCGGCCGTGATTTACGTGGCGGTGCCACTACCTGCCCTCCGCCTGGTGCTGCGCGGCTCAGCCCGGCTGGGCAGAGCCCTCCTGCATCCCACCGCGGCTCCTCCATCCCAGCATCCCTGCCTGGGGCTGCCCTGGGCACCCACAGCGCCTCCTTCTCGCACAGCGTCTTCCCCCAGATGAGGGTGAGGGCTCTGTCCCCATCACTTCTGGAGGCTCTGTGCCCACCACACCCGAGGGCTCTGTGCCCATCACTTCTGGAGGCTCTGTGCCCACCACACCC
>VXAD01002809.1:63945-75682 GCA_013399195.1 Dicrurus megarhynchus | reverse complement strand
CCCCCTTTCCTGGAGCCACCCGGTTTATTCACCCCGGGCCTCCTGCTCCGAGGTGTGAAATCAAAGACCAGAATCCATAAGGGTGGAAAAGACCTCCAAGGTCACCGAGTCCAACCTTTGCCCAGCGTCTTCCTAGGACCAGATGGTCCGAAGGCTCCTGCCTGTCCCCTCCACCACAGGGTGTCCTGGCTGCTGGCAGCAAACCAAACCCTGGCCCCAGCCTCCCTCAAAAACCTCGGACAACTCAGCAGAGCTCCTGCCCTTCCCACCCCGAGCACCCAACACCTCCCAAATGCACCCCACCCCAAACCAGTGAATGCTCAGTGACCAGAGTGGCCAGGACTTCATTTTATTTATTTCTAAGGTGTCACTCTGGCTCTTCCAGCTGCTGGTTATTGTGATTCTCTCGGTGGTGGAGTCTCCATCCCTGGAGGTGTCCAAGGAGCACCTGGTCGTGGCACTCAGTGCTCTGGGCAGGGTGACAAGGTGGGCATTGGGCAGAGCTTGGCCTCCATGGGCTGGGAGGGCTTTTCCAGCCTCAGGGATTCTGGGATTTACCCTGAGAAATGAATCCTGTACATGGTGACTGGGACTGTCGTCGCAGGAGGAGATTTCCCCTCTCAAGCAGCAGAAAGAGCAGCAGAGAAGGGTGCAGGCAGCAGCTCCCTGTTCCCAAAAACCAGATGGATTCACCTCCTCAGCCCCTCCTGCTCCCAGCGGCACAGCTTTGCCCCCGCCCCCGCTGCTCCCCTCATCTGCAAAGACAGCGCCAGGTAAGGAGAAAACCCAACACAATTAAAAAATTAAGGGAGAAAAACTGCAGCGGGTGCAGAGCCTGGTTTTAATGCCAGCATCGTTCAGCGGCCGATCCCATCCCAAGGCTGTCCGTGAATCCCGTTCCCATATGGCTTTGTTTCCATAAGTACAGTCGGAGGCAGGCGGGAGGGGGCGAGCAGGGGAGAGGGAGGAGGGGAGGGGGGGGGGGGTCAAGATCTTGATGATTTCATATCGGCAGAGGTTATTGCTGGGGCCGTGCCAGAGCCGTCAAGCCGAACCATCTGGGTTGGGGAAGGTTCCGCACTTCCCAGGGCCGGCTCCATATGGGCGGCGCGGCGGGCGGCCCTGCCCTCTCCCGGCCCGCCGTGAATCGCGCTGATTGTTATTCAGGTGGGATGGCCCGGTCATGAACTGCACTAATCAAAAAACAAACTGCACCAAAACACTGCGGCTCACACGCTGGCGCGGGCCTCCCCCTGACCTCTGTTCACCAGCCGCTTCCAATGGATGTAATGCAGGTTGTTCTTCTGGATTTTTGCACCTTCCACAGTTACCAGACATCTGTGTAAATCCCCACCCCCTCGTGTTGGGCAGCAGGGTCAGTAATGTTCAACAATTCAACGTGGGAAGTCTCACTGAGGAAGTACCAGGCCATAAATTTCCTCCAACAAGAGCCACCTATCAAGCTAAGCCTTGTTAAGAAGCTTCCCAGATATTAATCACAATAAAGGGCCGCTCCTGTACCCCTGTGCCGGGAGAATGGAGCAGGAGGAGGCTGCACAAGGAGCTTTCTCCCTCCTTTACCCTTTAATGTTGGAGCTCTGTCGTTCCCCAAGCGGTGCTGGTGAGCAGAGGAGCTCGGAACGCCCCGAAACCCAGCACAGCTCAGCCGGGGGCTGCTCTGCCTCCCACAGGACACGGCCCCGGCTGCTCCGCTCCGAGGGAAAAGTCCCCTGGTGGCTGTGGAATGGGGTTAAATTACCGAGGGATTGCACCCCAAGGTCGTGGTGGCTGCCAGGGGCTGCTGCTGCTGCACCCCAGGCACTGCAGTGACATCGGGATCGGCCTCTCCCTGTCTGTTTGGGATGTTTGTATCCAGAATCCCAGGATCCCTGAGGCTGGAAAAGCCCTCCCAGCCCATGGAGGCCAAGCTGTGCCCGATGCCCACCTTGTCCCCAGCCCAGAGCACTGAGTGCCACCTCCAGCCCTTCCTTGGACACCTCCAGGGATGGGCACTCCAAACCTCCCTGGGCAGCTCTTTCCAAGGCCTGACCTCCCTTTCCATGAGGAAATTCCTCCTTCCACGTGTTCTCCGTGTTTGTGTGAGTGACCATGCGCGTGTGGAGCAGTTTTGGAGTTCTGAGGATGCCAAGGGTGGCCTTTGAGGGTTGTGCTGGTGCTGGCCCACATCTGGAGAGCAGCTTTGCCCCTCCAGTCCCCCCCACAATTTGCTGTTCTTGTCCCCACCTTGGAATTCCAAGGGGAATATCACACCCTCATCCCAAGAGATCTCAGTCCTCGGGGATGTAACTCCTGCTGCCTGGCTTCCTTTACTCTTAAATCAAAGGGTTTATCAGGGCTGGAAGAGCCCAAGAAAATACAGCCAAGCACTTAAGGGCCTGTCTGGCTTTGTTAATTTTCATTATTAAAAAATGTGACGGCCTGGTTTGAGGACCACAGGATCTCTGAAGTGCACAGGCTCCTACTGCCAGGGATAACTAAAGGAAAGCGGTGGCCGGGATGGGAGAGAACAGGGCAGACCACGATTTTTTATCTTTTTTTTATCTGAAAAGAACCCCCCAAGCCCTGGTCCCTCAGAGCCCCCCATGTGTGCGGGGTGAACAGCCGGGCCATTGATTTGGGGCGGTGCAGAGCCACAGCAGCCCCTGACCTCTGCAGAGCTGGAGCCCGAAATGAATTTATGCTCCTTTAATGGAGATAAAGGCAGAAGGGGAGAACATAACTCAGCCCGACAGCTCTGCTCCAGCCTCCCCTGCCTGGTTAAGAGCAACTTTTCCCCCTCGTTAAATAAAACAGTCCTGAAAGCCCAGGCCCTTGAAGCACTCGTGGTGAGAGCCTCATCCCTTTCCCCGGACAGGGAGCAGCTGGAGCCGCGCGGAGCAGCCCGGGCAGCCTGGGAAGGGGATGCCGAGGTGCTCCCCGAGCAGATCCGGTCTCCGAAGGGAAGGGAATAAACCTTGTTCCCGTGTGGCTGTTGGGCTTTTTGGAGGGAGGCTTTGCCATCAGCACAGACCCGCGTGTGCACACATTCCACGTGGATGCAGGGAAATCGGGGAGCCTCCAGAGCTGCCCCCGGTGGGAGGACGAGCAGTTTGGTCCCCAAAAAAGCTGCTCCCCTTTTCATAAAGTTTGGAAAACTGCTGGGACCTGCCCGGCTGCGCCAGGAACGGGCACAGGGGTGTCCCCAGCCCCTCCTGGCACCTGGGGACGGGCTCAGCCCCGCTGCCACCAGCACGGACAAAGCAGTGCCACGGCCGCGGGCTGGGGACAGGCTCCTTCCGAGCCCTCCGAGGAATGCGGGGCTGGTGCCGCGTCCCCTCCTTACCCCCACAGCTCTGTTTTTGTGAGCCTGGCAGAAAGTGACACTTTTTCTTTTGCTTAATTAAGTTGTTCAGAAGAGGGCTGGGCAAACAGTTGCGTCTACGTGGGGAGTCCTGAAGGGCAGAGAAAGCGCTGGGCGTTGCCAACATAAAAAGGGGGATTCTGTTATTGTTTGGGTGTAGACGGGTCATTTTTTCAAAGTTACTGCTGCCTGAGTGACCACAACCCTGCCGCAGCAGCAAAGAAAGGACATAAAGCTGCTAAATGCAGCTACCTTGGGCTGCAAAGTGGGAAGAAAAAAAACCAAACAAAAAAGCCCGGACGGAGCAGCGCTGATTTTCTCTCTCCGGAGAAAGCGGGGGCTGATTTCCATACGGAGCAGGGGGAATTGGAGCAGGTCCCTCCGGGTGTGCTGTTCCAGGGGCTGGGTGACGACACTGGTGCCAGGGCAGCTCTGGAGGCACCCTGCTGACTGTGCATCCCCGTCCCTGCACACAGAAAAAGCCCCAGGAGCAACTTCCAACCCCTCTGCATCCACCTGGCTGCCAGCAGAAGCCGCCTGCGTTTCCCAGATCACTGCTATCCCAAGCCTAAGGGATGTTTCCCATATTTTGTCAGGTCTCCGACTCTCACAGCTCAACCTTACACCTGGCTGTGGTGTCCATGTGCTGCCTCACGCATCTTTACGGATGTTTTACTCCATGGTTTTCAGGCTGGGTTTCAAGTCCAGCATGACTTGGCTTTTCCTAGCAGTGACATGGACCCAAGTGAGGATCCTACCTCCACTGGCCCAGGCTGGAGAGCAGGGAAAGGTTCTTCCCCCAGAGGGTGCCGGGCACTGCCCAGGCTCCCCAGGGAATGGGCACGGCCCCGAGGCTGCCAGAGCTCCAGGAGCGTTTGGGCAGCGCTGCCAGGGATGCCCAGGCTGGGATTGTTGGGGGGTCTGGGCAGGGCCAGGGCTGGCACTGGGTGATCCCTGTGGCTCCCTTCCAGCAGAGCAGATTCCACGATCCTGTGATCCTCTGATTCCAGCTGAGGCTGTGGCTCGGGGGAAGGCACCTCTGCCCTGCCAGCCCTGCCAGCGCTCCCAGGTGCCTCCGGTTGGGACGCAGCCCCCAGGGAGCTGTCTGGAAGCCGTGTGCCGTGTCCTGTGTCTCCGTGTGACCCTCGGGCCATTCACAGCGTCCCCCCTGGCTGGGATGTTCCGCTGTGTGAAGCTGAGGCTGCCGCAGGGGATTGGGAAGGATTCACCCCTGATTTCGGCTGGGAGTTGATGTGGGATGTGTGCCTGACCCAACATTCTCAAAGCCCGGCTGCTCTTCCCCCGCAAGGTCTGAATCCAGGTGCCAAACGTCCCTGAGTTCGCAGCCCTTCTCTATTTAAGGAGCTCTCCAACACCTCCCTCGCCCTCCTCGCCCCCGTGCAGCCTCGGGGCAGGAAATCCCCACCTCCCCGAGCACACGGAGCCCTCCGGCCTTCCCGGGGCTGCTCCAAGGGGCACGGAGGAGACCCCCCCGGCCGCTCCCCACGGCTGCGGCAGCCGGAGTTTCTCTCTGGCCGTTTTGCCTTCCTCAAGGTGCCTCTCCTTCCTCCGTCCCTCCTCCCTCGCCGCCTCCCCCGGCGCTGGGATTGCCGCAGGTTCCCGTGCGCGTCCCGCTCCAGCTGCCGCCTTTTTGTCTGGCAGCGGCTCCGCTCCCGGCGAACAGAAGGCCTTCCCTGACACGGGCAACCCCAAAAGGCCCGGGATGCTGAAGGGAAGGTCCGAGCGGGCGGAAAGGAGGATGCGCAAGGGCTGGATGGGAGCCACGGCCCCGCTCCTGGCAGCGGCCCCTGCGCAGGGGCTGCGCCGCCCGGCAGGACAAAGAGCGCGGCTCTGCCCAGCCCCGCGTTGTGCTGACGGCCGCACAATCCTCTGGCACGGCGAGATGGAGCGGCACTGCAAAGCCCCGCGTGTGGAGGAGAGCGGGAGCGGGGATGGACACTTTCCGCAGGTGCTCGGCCAGTGTCCCCTCATTTGCATACATTTGCATGCTGTCAAACAGTGCCTGACAGACTCTCTGAGAAGGTCTGGACTCAGCCCAAACCTGTCAGGGACTTTCTCCTTGCCAGTCAAGGTTGGCTTGGGTTGCAATTAGAGGGAGGAAAGGAACACTTCTGACATTGCCGTGGAGGAAACTCTGGATGGGGGCAGTTTAAAAGGAAAACGTGCATTTTCTTTAGAGGAAAAGCCCCCCGAGTCACTGTGTCAGCCCTGGGGGGTGGGACGAGTGGGGGGAAAAAGGAATTTGTTTCTTTGGCGTGGAGGAAAATCTCTTTTTCCCTACTCATTCACCACCGCTCCATGTGCTGCCAGCCCACGGGAGAGCCCCGGCCACGGGGGAGCTCTCGGGGCTGTAAAACAATAAATAATGAGACACGGACTTGGCAAAGATCTACCTGTGCAGGCACACACCCGGCCAGGCCCTGCACCAGGAAATCCTGGGGTGCTGCTCCCGCGCGGGGCAGGCGGGGCGGGAGGAGCAGGGGACGAGGGGGACCCGAGCGAGCGCTGAAACCACCCCAGACAATGGCAGGGCATGGAAATACCTCATCCTTACCAAGGGGGAAAACAGAAGGGACAATGAGGAAATGTTTTGGAAGCCCACACCCCTTTTGCTTGTTGTTTTACATATTCTTCCCTCAGCCGTGAAAATTTCATACTTCATCTTCGCCCGGCCGCGGCCACAAGAGTTTCACGAGCAGGGGACAATAGGTTCTGTTTATTCAGCCACAATAAAGAGCCTGTTTCACTCCGGACTGCAAGTGGCTGAGCCATCTGGCCCATATCTCCACAGTAAAACATTGTCCGTGACACAAAAAATGATTGCATCCCCAGGACAAACTAATGTGACCTCGGAATAAAGGCTTCCTCTGAAGCTATGATATCATACTGCAGAGGGGACACCGGCACAATGGAATCTGCTCCCCCAGAGCACAAGTGAGATAGGACTATTTAAATCCAATTTTACAGGAGACTTTTTGTCCTCCGTGGCAAAGCACCCAGATCCGACGACAGCATTGAAACATCTTTTTTTATGCACTCTTAAGGCAACAGAGCGGTTCTGTCTGGCCTTGGCAGCCTCTGGAGCTCGCTCCGGGCCCAGGAAGCGTTTTCCAGCACCTGCAAGCTTTTCTTCCAACAACATTTTACTGATGGGGCACCACCTGCAGCGGGCCCTGCTCCCGTCCCCCCGCGCAAACAAGCGCCTCTTTCTGCTCCGTGCCAGCCGGAAAATCCGAGCGTGCCACGGGCTCCCAGACCGCGTCTGAGCGGGGACAAGGCGGCCTCAGCACGGCCCTACCTGAATGGGGACCTCATGGGGCAGCACCGGGGGCCGGGACGGGCCCCGCGCAGGGAGCGAATCCCAAAGGAGGCGATTGATGGTCCCCGGGAGCTGGGAGGGAAGCGCTCCTGAAAGGGCTGAGGGAGGCGGTGAAAGGGGCTAATCCTCGCCGGGACAATGCTGCCCGTGTGTGCACGGCGCGGTGGGAATGCCCTGCACCACCCCAGGGAGCGCCGGGCTCAGCGCTGCAAGGGGCTCCAGGAGCTCCGGGGGTCCCCACATCCCTTCGGATCCGGCACCGAGAGCAAGAGGTGGCCGGAGAGGATAAAAATGGGGAGTAATTTCAGCTTGCCAGGGAATTATTTCACTGCAATAACTTGGGTAAACCTGGGATTCCCAGGATGGAAAGCAGACCTTGTGCTGGGCACAAAGAGGCTCCTTTTTTTCCACCTCCCTGCAGCAGCACCTGCTCCTCCCTCAGACCAGAGCATCAGAACTGCCCTGACAGTGAGACGAAAACAAAATCAGAAGCAAACCATCCTGCCCAGCTTTATCTTGGCTCTTTGGAGCTGAATTCAGACCAATTCAAAGCTCTCTTTTCCGTTTAGCAGAAATTCTCTTTGCCCACTTTTCCCCCCCTCAGGCACAAATTGCCTTTGTGTGAGCAAACACCTGAACCCCCAGCTCCATCTTTCCATGTGAAAATACACTCTGCAGGCCCAAAAGATAAAAAGAAAAGGTAAATAAATCAGTCCCCAACATGGAGTGTTCAATGGCAAAGGCTCCTAATCCACTGTGGAATTAGGAACCAAAGGGTTAAATTCCCCTACTCAGATCATGAAACGGGGCTGCGTTTTTGGCCTCGTGTGACCCTCGCAGGTCTGCAGGTCCAAGCCTCAACCACACACACCTGGCACTGAAAACCCCACAAGGTTCCCTGAGTCCCTGGAAAACACTGCAGGAGCTGGTCCTGGGCGTGGGGACGGTGACACTGCCCTGGGACCTGCAGGGAGCGCTCACTGATGCTTTTTTGGGGTTGGGTCATTGGTGTCTACAGGCAAGGACACGGATCCCACTAAAAACACTAAAAAAATTAACAGATCCCACTAAAAACAACCCCAAACCCAATTACTTCATAGATACAAATATGAACGCCATCATGTTGGAAGAAGAAGAATTTCCAAGGCCAGACTTTGTCCTCTCAGCAGAAAAATCCATTGAAATTTAAAACCCCATTTGCTGGAGAAATAATTATCAATAAAATAGAGCAAGTTCTTTTCTTTTTTTTTTTCCCCAAAGTAAGAGGTAGATGATGGTGTTTTGAAGGAAAAAAGGCACCTTTTCCTTTTGCTGTCTCTTTACTTTCTTCTTCCTTTTCNGGGAAGGGGAAGGGGAATCTGCCGTTCCTGGGGAATAAAGGGCACCTGGGATGGAGCTGATGCTCTCCCGGGTTGCAGCTCCAGCCATTCAGGGTCCCACGATTCATCACCTCTGGCTTCAGGTGTGCCCCAGCCCATCCCAGCTCCCTGGGACACCAAGGAGAGAATCAGGNAAACCCCACAAGGTTCCCTGAGTCCCTGGAAAACACTGCAGGAGCTGGTCCTGGGCGTGGGGACGGTGACACTGCCCTGGGACCTGCAGGGAGCGCTCACTGATGCTTTTTTGGGGTTGGGTCATTGGTGTCTACAGGCAAGGACACGGATCCCACTAAAAACACTAAAAAAATTAACAGATCCCACTAAAAACAACCCCAAACCCAATTACTTCATAGATACAAATATGAACGCCATCATGTTGGAAGAAGAAGAATTTCCAAGGCCAGACTTTGTCCTCTCAGCAGAAAAATCCATTGAAATTTAAAACCCCATTTGCTGGAGAAATAATTATCAATAAAATAGAGCAAGTTCTTTTCTTTTTTTTTTTCCCCAAAGTAAGAGGTAGATGATGGTGTTTTGACAGAAAAAAGGCACCTTTTCCTTTTGCTGTCTCTTTACTTTCTTCTTCCTTTTCCTGTCTTGAAACAGGGATTTGAATACCTTGTTCCAGCATCTCAAAGATTATCTCCTTGGAAAACTCCCTGGAGGGAAGACAGAGCTCCCCAAAGACAGAGATTTTTGTTGTTGTTGTTTCTTCAAACTTCTTTCCTTTCAGCTCTTCCCTTGCTGTCTGTGCCTCATTTTAATCCCTCTGAGCTGCAGCAGGAGCTGATTGGAGCCCTGGGCGCTGCCCCAGATCTGCAGAGCTCCCGTCCCCCTCAGCACAACATCTGCACACNTGGACACTGCCAGGGATGGGGAGAGGCCTCTCCCTCCACACCACATTCCCCAGGGGAGTGGGAGGAAACCGGGGGAGAGGAATTCCTTGGGAGGAATCCTTGCTCTCCATGATTGTCATTGCTTCCATCTGGGAAGGGACCCATGGGGAGGTTGGGGGAGCCACTGCAGGCGCCTGGAGAGGGCAGGGACAGGGATTCAGCAGCTGGCAAACCTGCTTAGGTTGTGCCCTTTCCTTCAAAAAGAGACTGTGTTTATGTTTGGTGTTGTAAATCTGTCCTTTTATCTGTGGGGTTTTCTGGAGGGGATGCTCTGGTCAGGATCAGAATGGAGGAATGGACTTTCAGTTTGCTCTTGTGGCACAGTTTAAAATATTTAACTGAATTTCAGAAGCTAAAGAAAACTTTATATTGAGATCTCGTTTTGTGACGTATGGGCAGGGCTTGCAACAATCAAAGCTCCTTAAAGAACTTCCTTTGGATTTTCCCTTAGGGCATCTGGAGCAGGTGGGGCTTGACACAGTCCTAGAGTCCCAGAATCCCAGACTGGTTTGGGCTGGGAGGGGCCTTAAATCCCATCCAGTGCCCCCCCCCTGCCATGGCAGGGACACCTCCCACTGTCCCAGGCTGCTCCAAGCCCCAGTGTCCAACCTGGCTCCATCCAGCCCATCCCATGCAGGAGAGCAGAAATAATGGAAAAGCTGCTGGAGGTTTTCCTGCCTTTTCCGTACACCCAAGCAGGAGCTGGATCAGCCAGGAAAAGCACAAGGAAGATGGACTAAGGAAAAGGAGAGGGGAAAAAGTCACCTTGAGAGAAATAAACTGGCAGGATGTTGGCTGCAGCTTCCCAGCTCCAGGTATTCCTCATTCACCTCTGGCACCTCTTTAAGTGTCTCTAATTTCACAGAATCCCAGGATCCCTGAGGCTGGAAAAGCCCTCCCAGCCCATGGAGGCCAAGCTGTGCCCGATGCCCACCTTGTCCCCAGCCCAGAGCACTGAGTGCCACCTCCAGCCCTTCCTTGGACACCTCCAGGGATGGGCACTCCAAACCTCCCTGGGCAGCTCTTTCCAAGGCCTGACCTCCCTTTCCATGGGGAAATTCCTGCTGGTGTCCAACCTGAGCTTCCCCAGGCCCAGCCTGAGTATCTGACAGGAGGGGCAGTGAGGGGGGGTCGGGCTCTGCTGCCGTGTCCCAAGGGAAAGGAGGAGAGGAAATGGCCTCAAATTGCACCAGGGGAGGCTCAGGTTGGAGATTGGAAACAATTTTTCCCTGCCAGAGCGGTGAGGCCTTGGGATGAGCTGCCCAGGGAGTGGTGGAGTCACTGTCTCTGGGAGTGTTCAGGAGGAGTCTGGATGTGGCCCTTGGGGACAGGGTTTGGGGTTGGGCTGGAGCTGCTGGGGCGGAACTTTGAGGAATATTCCCCTTTACACCACCCCATTTATGTTCAGTTTAGCCAAATCCTCCTTGTCCTTTATCCCAAACCAGAGCTGACAAATATTAAAGCTCCATTTTCCTTGGCTTTATTTCCAGAGCTTTCTCTTCCCTTTAACATCTCACCCTAACTCTATAAAACACCTTCCCAGCTGATCTCCCCCCAGTAATTCCTGGTGGTTTCAGCTTCTTCCACCCGAAAAACCCTCGGGCTTCCACTGATCTGAATCTAAAGCAGCATCCCTTGCCTCTGGATATGTCCATTTAATATATCCAATGCAAGCAGCCAACTGCTGTTCTCAAAGCCTATCTGACAGATCCTATTCACTTTCAAAGCAGCTCTCCATGGTTTGAATAATTATCTTTCATTTCCCCCTTTCTGACACTTTTCAATGATTTGTTGACATCTGAAGAGATATGTGCAATCTCACAAGAGGCAGCTGGACTTTCTCCCCAAAAGATACAAATACAAAAAGGATTCCCATACAGAATTGGAAATAACGATGTTCTTTGCAAATGGAAGCCTAAATCTGCATTTTAATGGGACATGTTTTTAAAAAGCGGAATTCATGAATAACCCTATGAGTTTTAACTTTTTCACTGCCAGGGACAAAGCAGAACCACCCCTGGGAAGGAATCCTACCTTCCCTTTGTCCGGTTTGCTTTCCCAGCATCTGCTGCTGCAGGGGCTGGAGCTTTCCTGCAGCACTTTCCTGGCACAAAGCTGAGGATGCAGCTCCCATCCTGGAATCCGAGTCCCTGAGCAGTGACCCAGGGCTGGAAAACAAGGAGCCAAAAGCACACGGAGCCCACAGCTGAACAACACATCCGTGGAGTTCTCCAGTCCCCATTCCAGGGGCTTGTGGGCACTGTCCAAACCCAACAGGATTTATCCTCACAGCAGCTGTGGGGATCCTTGTTAATGTTTTGCAGATGGAAAACAGAGGGAGAAAGAGAGCAGGACCCAATCCTCTCCCAGGACCACACCACAGCCAGGATTTGGTGTCTGTTTGGGAACATCCATCTGGTACTGGACCCTTCGCCCATTTCTGGCCATTTCACCCATTTCTGGCCATGCTTTTCCTGCAGAACTGTTTTGTCACTTCCACTCGAGGTGTTAAAATGTCCCTGGAAGCCTTTAAAGGGCTTTAGCCCCTTTTTATCCCTCCTGAGCAGTGCATGGAAAAGAGAGAATTCAGCAACAAGTTCTGGGTTTTGTTGTCAAGTTACAAAGTCTTGTGTCCCTCTCTTTGACTGATAAAATCATGGAATCACAGAAAGGTTTGGGTTGGAAGGATCTTAAACTCATCTGGTTCCACCCCTGCCATGGCAGGGACACCTCCCACTGTCCCACGCTGCTCCAAGCCCCA
>VXAD01002809.1:53607-63872 GCA_013399195.1 Dicrurus megarhynchus | reverse complement strand
CCGCTCCCCTCCGCCCCTCTCCGCTCCCCTCCGCTGCCGCGCTGGGCCCGGGTGCCCTTCCCGGCGTTCTCCGCTTCCCGTTCCTGCGGGAAAAATCAGACGCATAAAAAGGGATAACGGCAGCCACGTCCCGTGTAAATGCAGCAGGGATAAAACCGGCTCTGACGGTTCCGTGCAGGGATCTGGTTTAAAATAAATTGATTTTTCCGAGTGGTAACAGTGGGTTTGGCAATTGCAGCGTTCGGCTGCGGGGCCACAGACAAATCATTCCTCTGGCTCCGCCAATGAACATTCGGAAAAAAACGAGGGGTGAGAGCAAAACCCCGATGTGGGAGAGCCAGAAACCTCCGTTTGCTCCTCGCAGGTGTTTCCTGTCCGAAATCTCAGGGTGCACCCAGCAGACGGTGCTTTCACCCGGATAAACCCACCCTGGGTCCCATCCAACAGTTTTGCCAAACGTTTTGTTCTTTTGGAGGCCTTCTGGAGATAGAGGATCCCAGAATCATCAGGGTGGGAAAAACCCTTCAGGATCATCCAGTGCCACCCCAGCAGCACCAGCATCACCCCTAAACCTAAACCCTGTCCCCGAGGGCCACATCCAGACACTTCTGGGGCACTCCCAGAGACAGCGACTCCACCACCTCCCTGGGCAGCTCATCCCAAGGCCTGGCCTCCCTTTCCATGAGGAAATTCCTGCTGGTGTCCACCCTGAGCCTCCCCTGGCCCAGCCTGAGGCCGTTCCCTCTCCTCCTGTCCCTGTTCCCTGGGAGCAGAGCCCGACCCCCCCGGCTGCCCCCTCCTGTCAGGAGTTGTGCAGAGCCACAAGGTCCCCCCTGAGCCTCCTTTGCTCCAGGCTGAGCCCCTTTCCCAGCTCCCTCAGCCTCTCCTGGGGCTCCAGCCCCTTCCCAGCTCCGTTCCCTGCCCTGGACACAAGGAAGATGCTTTTTGCTCCAGTAGAAAAATGCAAGATTTTGCTTGTCCCTCTCTGCAGTTGCAGCCTCGGGTCTTGGGTCCATAAAGGATGGATCCAGGGCAAACCCCAGGACATTCTGGCACGCTCAGCCTGCCTTCATTTGTAGTTCAGCCCAAACTCCTGAGGCACGGGAATGTCATCACGAGGATTTTTCGGCGCACGTGACCTTTGGAGCCATTGACCCATCTCAGCTGTAACGTGACTCTTCCTGCAGCTTCCACAGTTTTGCAAGTTTTTGGGAAAATCAGCAGCAGGCAGCAGTCCCAGCTGGTGTTTCCTCTGAGGGACAGGGGCAAAAGCAGCCCCTGCCCTTGCCAGGAGGTGCCAGCTGGGCAGCACCTCCCAAATTCTGCCGTGTCCTTGCCTGAGGGACAGAGGGGTCAGGCACTGGAACGGGTTGTTTTGGGAAGTGGTGGAGTCACTGTCTCTGGAAGTGCCCCAGAAGTGTCTGGATGTGGCCCTTGGGGACAGGGTTTAGGTTTGGGGTGCTGGTGGTGCTGCTGGGGTGGGACTGGGTGATCCTGACAGGCTCTTCCAGCCCTGAGGATTCCAGGATTCTGTAACTACCAAGGACCACGCTCGTTTTCCTTCCTGGTAATTAGAAAGAAACAAATCGCTTTAAACCTTCTCCAGTAAGTTAGGAACAGGTTAAAAATTCCCGTTCTGCTTTTCCAAACCCTCTGCCAAACTTTGCACGAACGCTTCCAGAAGCTGGTGCTTGACGAGGCGATGTTTGGTCAAAGGCTGCACTCGATAATCTGGGGTCTTTTCCAAGCCCAGCGATTCTGGGATTCTGTTCCTCGGGGATCACTGACGTCCTGCTCCTGCTGAGCGCCGCGCAGCTCTCGCTGTGACACAACGGGAGCCTAAGCAGGGTAAAACCGCTTTTATTTCCCCTCATTTTCCCCCCGGCTGTGCCTCATTACCGTGTGTACCTTGTTTCACACAAGCGGTTTCCAGAAAAACAAGCGGACCCGTGGTGTCTGCGCCGGGAGAATTCCACAGGGAGCCCGAAATCTCCCGTGGAGAAAGAGGTGGGTTCTTGTTAGGCTCTGGAAAGAGGCTGGAATATAAATGTGCGCTCTTGCTGCAACACGCCTAATTGCCCATAAATGTCATTAAGTCGAGAAATGTTTTCCACCAAATTAACTTTGGCTCGCGGTGTCTAATTAGCCGGAGATGCTGAAAGATAACAACTTATCAGTCACTGTTTAACAAACCATCCTTAATGGGGCCTTTTTTCGGGAGCAGCCGTGGCCAGCCAGGTACTGCAGCTGTCACAGCGCGGCCTTCCCGGGGCAATTAAGGACAATACCCCGGTGCCGCTTCCCACCAGGATAATTTGACAGCTCGTTCACAGGCCAGGAGCGCGGCTGAGCCTGAACTTCCCGGGGATTGGTTTTATACTGGGAAGAAGCAACCATGAATTTTACTTTACTTTTCTTTTCTTTTTTTTTTTATTCCCTTCCCAGCGTGTGCAAACCTCCCTCGCTCCTTTCCCACTCCTTTCCCACTCAACTCCAATCGAGGTCTCCCAAAGCAAAGGTTTTTCCATCAAAGTTTTCGAGTCTCCAAAGGAGAGGAAGCTGGGGAAGGAGTGGTTAAACCCCTCTAAAATCCTCCCGTTCTGCTGTTTCATCTGTAGCTGTGGACATGTTTTTCCCCTTTCCAGAAGGAAGTTTTCCCTCGAGGAAGGGCAGTGCCCACGGGGTGTGTGAGGGGATGGCACCGAGGAGGAAAAGCTCCTGGAGCATCACCAGAATGGATTTAACAAGGTTCTGCTGCAAAATGGAACCTCACGAGGAGAAAAGTCACACCAAGCTCCCAGAGTTGCTTTGTCTCAGATCCAATCTCTCATCAGAGCTCTGGGACTCCCCTCTGCCGAGTTTATTTCATGCTGTCTTTGCACACTGATGTTTATTCCAACTCCTCACATGATACAAATCCCCTCCCAATTCCTGCTTTTTCTGCCAAATAACTTCCAAACTTTCTGGCTCCTCACTCAGCCCTGGTGTCAATCAGCACAGCCAATAAATCTGTAATTATGTGTGCACAACAAGCACCTGATTCTTAAAATGTAGCAGCCTCCTTTAGTATCTCCCAGATTCTCATCCCTATAATCGACTGGATTTTTATGCATTAGGAGATTTAACACTCATTTTCTGCTTTTTAGCCCCTCATGCTGGCGGTACCCATTTCTCTCCTTCCTCTCCCTTCCCAAAGTGCTGGAATCCATCCAGGTGGTAACAGCTCTACAGTAAAAACTGCCCAATCCTCCCTCCAAAAAGGGATTTTAGCCAAACACTCACTTTTTTCCTTAAACTGGAAGTGTGGCCTTGCTCAGTTTAATACCTGATCCACCAGGACGTGATGGAATAAGAACAGAAATCAAATCCATGCAAGCAGAGAGGGGAACGCATTAATAATCCCCACAGCTGGGTTATAAATTAGGATTATATTCCGTGTGGCCCCGGAGGTTGTTTTAATCCGGACACCAAAAATTCCTCACGGCCACTGCGCCTGTGCCACCCCCCAGGGACACGGAATGTGGGTCACCAAGCTGTGACCTCCAGGAAAGCTTCCACAGGCCGAGCTCAGGAGCAGATCCCATCCCACAGAGGCTGGGCTGACTTCCCCCATTCCTGCTCTCTCCCCGTGGGTTGTGCTGCAGCAAATCCAAGGCCTGGGAGCTGCACGGCGATTTCTGGGATGCAGACACCGGCCTGGCTCAGTCCTCCCAGGAGGGCTTTGGCAGACCCTGGCCTGCCTGGGAGGGAGGGAAGCAGCTGGATGGACACTGCAGGACACAGATCTGGGTGTGGGATTGGGATTTATTGCAATTTTCCCTTCCTGTTCCTGCCCTTTGCACAGCTCCTCTGCAGCTGTGGTGTCTGAGATTACTTCTGCCCACATCCATGGTTTCTGCTGGCACTTGAGGTCATTCAGTGCCTCATCCCCCTCCAGCCTTTTTCCCCGTGAGGAGTGGAGCTGGATTAGTTGGCACTGTCTGCCCTGAGCCCTCTGGTGTTCCTCCAGGCAGGAGCAGGGATGTTCCTGCAGGCAGGAGCAAGGATGTTCCTGCAGGCAGGAGAGGGATGTTCCTGCAGGCAGGAGTGGGATGTTCCTGCAGGCAGGAGTGGGATGTTCCTTCAGGCAGGAGAGGGATGTTCCTGCAGGCAGGAGTGGGATGTTCCTCCAGGCAGGAGTGGGATGTTCCTGCAGGCAGGAGTGGGATGTTCCTCCAGGCAGGAGCAGGGATGTTCCTGCAGGCAGGAGTGGGATGTTCCTGCAGGCAGGAGCGGGATGTTCCTCCAGGCAGGAGTGGGATGTTCCTGAAGGCAGGAGAGGGATGGTCCTGCAGGCAGGAGCAGGGAGCAGAGCAGGGAGCAGAGCAGCCATGCCCTGTGCTCTGCCTCAGTCCAGCACCGCTTCCCAGCAGCATCTCGGGGGTTTTTTGCCTCTTTGTCTCCTCGCTGGACCCCTGCTCATAGCATTCATCCCAAAACCTCCTCAGTTTACTCAGTTTTGAGCCTCTTTTCCCTCCCGTGCCACCCGTAGGGAACAGCCCCTTCCCTCCCAGCCAAAGGCTCCCTCACTGTCCGGGATCTCCAGGGTCCTTCCCGGGAGGTTGGGATGAAGTTTCCACGGGGAGTTTTCCTTTCAGAGCCTTTCCCTCCACAGCAACGATCAGCAGTGGCCATTTCCCAGTGTTTTCCCGCAGCTGCTCCATTATTTTAATCCCACTGTGACCCCAAATGCTCCCTTTGGTCCTGGCTGAAAGGTAGCACAGGACACCTCAGTCCAGGAGCACCATTTCCTCCTAAAGCTGGGGCCAAAGTTTTTGCTTTATCCTGGGATTATCTAAACCCCAGGGAGCCTTGAAGCAGGGCTTTGATTCCAACACTATCCTATAGAATTCCATTTTCCAGGAAAAAGGCAAAGTCTCTGACGGCCTTTTTGTGACAGGTGGGTTGGGAAAATCCCCACGTCACCTTTTTTTTGGCACAGTCCTCTAAAACCCTCACACAAACAAAAGGGCTCGAGGGATTCTGAGCCAAAAATAGTCCAGAGTGGAGAATCCCCTGAAGTGCTGAAGAAATATTTGGGTTTACACTGAGATAATTTAAAGGCTTTCCAGGTAAAGAGTAACAGCCATTGACACAGGGATGTTCGAGCTTTAACTGTTATCTCCCAGGAAAAAACTGTCCATGGTATTCAAAAAATAAAAAATAACCTTTATATTAAAAAACTGATTCTGGGGAAATCGGCAGGAAATTCTCTATTGCAGAATTTTAAATACCCAACACACACAAAAATACCCACAGCTATAGACCAGCTGCAAAGCATTTTAAAGTGATCAGTGGAATGAAAATTATATATATTTAAAAAAGAAAGTAAATTAAATAAAGGAAATTTAAAGAATATTAAAAGAGGTAGCATTTGGAAATTTGGATTAAAAGTGGCAGCTTCCACTGTAAGGGTGATCCAAAGGAAAATGCTGATTTATGTCCTGCTAAAACTAAAAATCCTTCCCGGGGTTATCTTGGTCTCTTCTCTACCCGCAAACTGCTGAGTGACATGGAAAGACAAAAAATATTAGAATTTTCTTTCTAAAATGACCAGGGGTTTATGTAACACCTCTTTCACATTCATTTAAAATTATCTTATTTGAAAAATTAGAATGATCTGAATTATTTTCTTGAGCTTCACTGCCTTTCATATCAGCATTTTGGAGAGCTGATATTTAGGTTTATGTTGGGCTGTGATTGTCACTGCAGCTCTCCCAGGTCGGCAGGGAGGACACAGGGCAGGGAAAAGGTGTCGGGCACTTCAGAGGAGGAGGAAATTAAATTCTTCATGGAATCATGGAATTATTCAGGTTGGGAAAGACCTTTAGGATCATGGAGTCCAACTGTAATGCTGGGTATAAGGACACACGGAATTTATCCTTATGTGGATAAGCTGAAGTCTTTCCGTGGAATTATTCATGAAATCATGGAGTGGTTTGGGTTGGGAGGGACCTCAAAGCCCATCCAGTGCCAGCCCCGGCCACCTTCCACTGTCCCAGGCTGCTCCAAGCCCCTGGCCTGGGACACTGCCAGAGATCCAGGGGCAGCCACAGTGCCAGGACCTCACAGGGAAGAATTTTTCCCGTATTTCCCACCTGAATTTCCCCTCTTTACTCACCCAAGGAATATTTATTTGTCCCTAGGAAAAAAAAAAAAAACCAAACCCTTTAATTTCTGCCACGTCCTTCCCAGCTGCCCTGCCTTAAGCCCAGCCCCGAAGCCGAGTTTGCGGAGCCGGGGAGGCGCATCCCGGCGGGCATAGGATGTTGCTGCCGCTGCCGCTGCCGTGTCCGTCCCTCCCGTGTCGCCGCCGCTCGCCCCCCGCGCGGCCGGGCTGGCCCAGCCTCATTAGCGCGTGCTGCTTAATTGAGCCCCGTCCCCGCCAGCTGCCGCTCGCCAGCCTCATCTGCGCGCTAAGTGCTCCTAATTGTCCCCATCCGGCCGCAGCCCGGCCGGGAAGCGCCGTCCCGGGAGCCGGGATCCCTCGGGATCGGCGGTTTCCAGCGGGAAGCGCCGCGCTCCCGGCTGGAGGTGCCGGAGCTGTGACACCCGGCCCGTGCCGCGCCCCAGGAGCGGCCGGCGGGGACAATGATTCCAGCATATGGGAAGTGTTGCAGCTCATTAATCCGTGCCCAAATCCCACGGCAGGATCGCGTCACCGGCAGGGCTGGACAGGACAAAGCCGGAGGAACGGGGATGTTCCGGAGGGGCCGGGCTGAGCCGCGCTGGCTTCGACATCGCCGGCGTTTGGACATCAGCGCTGCTGCTGCTGCTGCTGCTGCTGCTGCTGTCGTCGGGGGTTTGTTCCCAGCAAACACCGAACGGCTGCGCTCCTTAATCTTGGAAGGGGAAATTCCCCGATTTCCAGAGCTCTTAAATACGCAGCTTGTTCACACATCGCAGGGCAGCTCCCTGTCCTGAGGAGAGGAGGTGTTAAAAAGGGGGATTAAATTTCAGGTGTTAAATGGAAGTGGTCCTCGAAAAGCCCAGATAAATAAACTGATACAAAATGGTCAGGAACGTCAGAGAAAAGTGGATCAGCTGCAACAGTAAATGATGTCAAAAAGGAAAACAGGGCAAAATTGAGGCGTTTTTCTGTGCACAGCACATCCGTGTCATGATTGTAAAGGAGTTTTCCTTGATAAGAAATATGAGAAATTCCCTGATATTCTGCGAATGTGTTCTGGGGGTTTATTTTTTTAAAGAATACACAGATATTGTAAAAAAGGGGCTATTTCTGAGCTAAATCTCCCCCATCACGATCCCACGACATCCCTCCACCCATTGGGATCAATTTCTTTCCCCAACGTGCCTCAGCTCAGGGTTTTCCCTGCTCCCTGCTCCAGGGTTCTCCACGGACACCCTGCATTTTGGAAAACAAGGGAATCCTCCCCCAAAACAGACGTTAAAGCCCTGGTGAGACAATTGTTCCCTCGGGAATTCACTTCCCATGGGCTGCAATGCAATTTTCTCCCTCAGGCTCCTTTTTCCAAACCTGCTACCTGCAGCTCCAGGTGCTGCCCACAGACTCCAGGACACTCCACAGCCCCATCACTCCTCCTCTCCTGCTCTTGCCCACCTTTCCCTGGGTTAAACCATTCCCCAGTGAGCTTGTGGCGGATCCATCCTGGTTTTTCCAGCCCTTCCTGAGCAAAGCTTGGTCTGATCCCAGAGCTGGCCCTGCTTGGGGCAGGGGTCGGAGCAGAAACCTCCGGGAACACTTCCAACCTAAATTCAACCCTCTGGTAAAACCCACCCAGCGCATTCCAAGGCAGGCAGGTCCTGTGTGGGAATTCATGCAGGATTCAGGGAAGAGGCTCCTGTGAGCCCTGATCCCCAGGGTCACCAGCAGTCCTGGAGATGGGGACATCCCACCTGTCTGGAGCCCCTGGAAGGTTCAGCATCTCCACTGACCGAGGTGGTCCCAGTGGAAGAGCTGGGCACCACTGGAGCATGAACCACCCAGACATCTCAAGGCTCTGCCTCAGGGAGAAAATCCCTCTCTGGCAGAGTGGATTTTTCCCAAGATTTCCCCAGGCCATCCATGCAACCAGCTCGGGGTGGAAGCACAGCAAGGCAAAGCTGGAAGGGATTTAGGAATGGTGCTTGGAGGCTCTCACAGGCTTTACTTCTCATCTTTCCTTTTTCAGTACAAAAGTCATTGAATCATGGAATGGGTTGGGCTAAAAAGGACCTCAAAGCCCATCCAGTGCCACCCCTGCCATGGCAGGGACACCTCCCACTGTCCCAGGCTGCTCCAAGCCCCAGTGTCCAGCCTGGCCTTGGGCACTGCCAGGGATCCAGGGGCAGCCCCAGCTGCTCTGGGCACCCTGTGCCAGGGCCTGCCCACCCTCCCAGGGAACAATTCCTGCCCAAGATCCCATCCAGCCCTGCCCTCTGGCACTGGGAAGCCATTCCCTGTGTCCTGGCCCTGCAGCCCTTGGAAATTGTCTCTCTCCATGGTTCCTGCAGCTCCTTCAGGCCCTGCAAGGCCACACTGAGCTCAGCCCAAAGCTTCTCCTCTCCAGGCTGAACAATCCCAGCTCTCCCAGCCTTTCCTCCCAGCAGAGCTGCTCCATCCCTCTGCTCATCCTGGTGCCTCCTCTGGCCTCTCTGCAGCAGCTCCACGTCCTCCCTGTGCTGGCTCCCAGGGCTGGATGCAGACAAATTCTAAAAACCAGTTCTGGATCATTTTACCAGTGACCCCTTCGCATTCCTGGGATGATATTCAGGGAGGAAAACAACAGGAATCGGGGATATGGTCTGCGGAGGAGGGTGATGCTCCTCAGCCCCAGCTCCAGGGTATGAGTTGGTTTAAAGCACAGCAGTTAAATAAGAGTGAGCTGTGCTGGTGATCTCAACCATGGAATTCCAGGGGTGCTGAGGGAGAATGGAATGTGGCTAAAAAAACCTGGAAAATTCAGCTTTTATTCAGGAATCAAAATATAAAGAATTTCAGGGCTCGGTCCACCCAGGGTTAGGAAGTGATCCTATTCCCAGACTCCAGCTGGACAATCCCAGCACAACTTCCCTGAGCCCAGGTTTTCAGGAAAGGTCAGAATGAGAACATCTTGAGCTGGAAGGTCTTTGAACATCATTCTGCATTAGCCTTTTACCCCCTTTTCCATCTGTTTCTATAGACACCCCCAGCAGCAGTGAAGCAATGCTGCTTCAGGCTTCAATTCCTGCTGATTCCCAGATTCCCAGCACTGATCCCTCGGTAAATAAAACCAGAGTCCCTTGAATGCCAAAGATCTAAAGAAGTTGCCTTTTAATGCAGACCTAAAGCTCCCCCATCACAAAGCTTTCTCTTGTTGCCTTGCCCAGGATTTCTCTTTATTTCCCTTCTGTGGATTTATTTACTCAGTTAAAGATTTTCCTGACAAAGGAGAAGGAGGATATTTAATTTTAAAAACCTTTTAATATATACAAATTTTAATATTTTTAGGATGGAATGGATGAAGTGTTCTGTGACTGAGGATGTGCTCATCACTCTGGGCAGTGTCAAAAGGACTTCTCTGGGAGGTTTTAAAGCCTCTTGATTAAGTTCTACAGCACAAAGTGGTAAAATGGTGAAGTCAAAAACTGGTTTTATAATTCCAGGCTTTCCTAAACGTTTCACTCAGGTGCTTTGGTGCAGCAATGAGCAGCTAAAACACCAGTGTGGGTAATCTCTATATACTGAAATAACAAATATTATATAAATTAATATAATATAATATAATATAATATAATATAATATAATATAATATAATATAATAATATAATATAATGTTATGATATGATATGATATGATATGATATGATATTATATTATATTATATTATATTATATTATATTATATTATATATATAATATCAATAACCCCATAATTTTGCCATGTTACACCGAGAGCCACGAAGAGTTTTAGCTCCGTTTGGTGATGAGAGAAAGGAATTTAACACCCCGAAGTGTCTCAGAGCTGAGCGGCGGCCAGTGATCATCAGCATCACTGCCTGAGATTCTGGCAGGTTTTCCACAACACTAAAAGCTCTCTCTAAAATATTTTGATCACCGTACAGGATATAAAATTTTAAAGGCAATTAATAAAGCGCTGTATTGTTAGATTTAGAGAGCTGGTTCCCTGTGGATCCTCTGCTGCTGCATCACTCGCAGCAGCCGCACGAAGCCACGTTCTGCACGCACCGACTGCAGCGGAATTGTCTTTTTAAAAAAAGAAAAAAA
>VXAD01002809.1:0-44228 GCA_013399195.1 Dicrurus megarhynchus | reverse complement strand
TTACATAAGCACTATAGAATCATATGTTGATCATTAACTTTCCATTGTACTATTGTAATCAACAGAGCATGAGTTTCTGGTTCATTGTGATCATTCAGGCATACTCTGTAAGCCCCCTTCAAGTCCCTCTCCCAAAATTATCCCGTGATTTTATCGATTAGCCAATATGTGATTTCTAAATAATTGTGTACCTATAACACAGTGTAACAGCACTACCTGTGCTGTAGGTACACATAGGTACAGAATCACAAGACTTAACAAAAACAATGCCTATTCAGAGCCTATCTATGCTATTACAATTTTAAAACATTTTAACCCTATGCTATCATCCCCAGAGCCAGCCCGGTGTCCCCGGAGCCATCCCTCAGTGTCCCCGGAGCCAGCCCGGTGTCCCCAGCCCAGGCAGGAGCTCCAGCCCTGCCTTCACCTCCCTCAGGCAGCAGCACAGAGCTCCTGGTCATTAATGATTCATTATCTGCAGCCCTCTCTGGCCCTTTTGTCCCGACTGTCACAGTGTCGTTCTTTGTCTGTTTACTGTGGATTATTGGCCGATAACACTTTGTAGGGCCTTTCAAAGGAGCTGTTTACTCAGAGTCAATAACACATTCACCCACGAGGAGTTAATGCTCTCACATCCACTGAGGGGGACAGCTCCAGAGGCTGCACAAATCCCACGGCATTGTTCCTGAGGATTTGTGCTCCAACTTCTGCCCACCCCTCCTTGGAAATCTGCATTTAATGCCGGGGTGGATGGTAATGAGGGGGCCACGGGCTGACATCTCCATGGCTGGTAACCCAAACAACTCCGTGGAATATACTTTTTATGTCCTTGTCAGCCACTGAGCGGGACTTGGGTGGCTTTGGTTCACAGGACAAAGGTGAGGGTCTGTCTGCAGCTGGAGAATTCCTGATCAGGAGAGGTGCTGCAGGAGACACAACCCAGCCATATCATCCGGGACAAGGCACTGCCAAGCAGCGAGGATGTGCAGCCACAGCAGCAGTCCCGTGTCTGGGGGAAAAGGAAGCTCCCAGGACCACGGGAAGAGAGGGACAGGACAAAGGGGGAATGGCCTTAAACTGAAAGAGGGCAGGGATGGATGGGATATGGGGCAGGAATTGTTCCCTGGGAGGGTGGGCAGGCCCTGGCACAGGGTGCCCAGAGCAGCTGGGGCTGCCCCTGGATCCCTGGCAGTGCCCAAGGCCAGGCTGGACATTGGGGCTTGGAGCAGCCTGGGACAGTGGGAGGTGTCCCTGCCATGGCAGGGGTGGAACCAGATGAGTTTAAGATCCTTCCAACCCAAACCTTTCTGTGATTCCATGATTTTATCAGTCAAAGAGAGGGACACAAGACTTTGTAACTTGACAACAAAACCCAGAACTTGTTGCTGAATTCTCTCTTTTCCATGCACTGCTCAGGAGGGATAAAAAGGGGCTAAAGCCCTTTAAAGGCTTCCAGGGACATTTTAACACCTCGAGTGGAAGTGACAAAACAGTTCTGCAGGAAAAGCATGGCCAGAAATGGGTGAAATGGCCAGAAATGGGTGAAGGGTCCAGTACCAGATGGATGTTCCCAAACAGACACCAAATCCTGGCTGTGGTGTGGAACTGGGAGAGGATTGGGTCCTGCTCTCTTTCAATCAAATGATTTGTGGCACAGAGAAGGGAAATGATTTCATTTCCAAACTAAACACACAAGAAGTGCCTCAGTACGGTGCCATTTCACTAGGGAAAAATCAAACTAGCACCTTCATTGCCCATCTTCTCCCTTCATCCAGGAATATTAACACTGGAGATCTGGGCTCAGCACAGGCACAGTGGAGGCAGAGTTTAGCAAAGGCTCTGCAGGAATTACTGTGAGAGGATCCAGGGTTTTAGCCAAGGTTTGCACCAGCAGTTTGGGTACATCCCTCTGGGAAGATGTGCTGAAAAGGAAAATCAAGAAGAAACACTCTCAGAAGAGATAAATTTGAATATTAAATCTATTTTATCAAGGTTAATTGATTTAAAGCACATGAACCCTGTCCCTGTTACTGTCAAACTAAACTTACCCAGCCAAAAGCTTGGAATTAAAGCTCTGGGACAGCAGAACTGCTGGAGGCCCCTCTGGTAAGTCTCAAACACATGGAATTTATCATTTCATGTTTGAGATCAGTTGCATCAAATCCCTCTGATAAATCCAAGCTAAAACAGAACTATCAGATTGATCCATGGAAAACAGAATAAAGGAACAAATAAAGGTTATTTTTGAAGATAAACTAGTTTTTAACAGACCTCCAGGTTAAAGCCAGGGAACTTTTTGAAGAAAACACAGACTCTGAGCATGATTTGTTCAAGTAGTTACAGCACAACAAGAAATAATAAAAATAATAACAATAATAACAATAATAACAATAATAAAAATAATAAAAATAATAAAAATAATTAAAATAATTTCTTCTTTATCTTTTAATTAAAGTACATTTTCCCCCAGGAACAAAATGCAATCTCACAACAGACAAAACCCCAAAAATAAAATACAACTAATGAAATGAATAGTTTCTCCCTCCAAAAAGAGCTTTTTCTCTCGAATCCTATGAAATATTCCAAGCACAAAGTCATCGCAACCCATTTTCCCAAAAACTTCTGGGGGCTGTTTTGAATCCTCCCTTTCACAATGTGTTGTGACAGTTTCAGTGATCAAAAAATTATTAATAATCCAAGATAAAATTTCTTTGGTTTGGGCAACACAAGAGGCCACAGTTATTTGAGCCACTTATAGATGTGGAGAGGATTAAAAATAAATAGATTATAAATTAAATGCCTTGATTACACACACACGGTAACTCTCCCACAGACACTGAGAAATAATTTTATCCCATTTATTTCTACCAAAGTTTTACATTTTGAGGCAGACCTCACCTGATGGAACAGCTGCCAAAATTATTTACAAAGCAGGACTGGGATCAAACAGAGCTAAAGAGAGAAAACTCCTCTTGGAAAGGCAGAGTTGTTATTGTCATGTCCCAGAGAAGAATCTGGGGCACAGGAAAGTAGAGAAATTAGAGAGAAATTAGAGAGAAATTAGAGAGAAATTAGAGAGAAATTAGAAGAAAGGACAGGGCCAAGGTCTCCCAAGTCCAAGGACACAACACCAAATGTAAATAGAGATTAGGGGAAAATTTATTTTCAAAGCCAAGAGATGCTTTTAGAGTTACTCTAAAATAAAGTTGAAGAAATGGGGTTATTTTATGCTTTTAGAACTCCAGGATCTGCAAAGCTTTAGCCTTTGGAAATGATCTGTTCCTTCATTTATTTTAATCCTCTCTGGATTTCCCTCCATTATGGAGAAGTGTAAAGGGAGATGTTTGTGCAAACAAGGACCACGAGGGTTTCCTGGTTCTGTATGCAGGATCATGAAATCCCACTCCAAGGCATCAGCAGCTCGGGAACACTTTGCACTTTCAGAGTGGATTCCAGACAAGGAATTCCAAGTGCTCTGAAGGGACGGTCACTTTGGCCACTCAAATTCATAGCACCAAAATCAGCTCTGAAAATACTTTTCTGCAGTATTTGACTGCTCTAAATTAAATAAACTGTCTTTAACATAATGGGAATGCTTTATCATTGTAACTGGCCCAAAACCTGTTGTTTTTGAATAAATACTCGATGTAAATCAACATTAATTCCACAGGATTTCTGTGCATGTTCCAACATGGGAAGTTGGGAACAGCTCTACAGATGTTCCCCAGAGCTCAGTGGATTGTGGGAAAAAAAGATCACAATTAGGGGTTGTCTTGCTAAAGGTCTAAATCCCAGAATCCCAGAGTTATCGAGGCTGGGAGAGCCCTTTGGGATCACCCAGTGCCACCCCAGCAGCACCAGCATCACCCAAACCCTGTCCCCAAGGGCCACATCCAGACTCCTCCTGAACACTTGGGATCTGTGTGCCACAGGAACAGCTGATCTGCTGGAATGTTGCTGCTTTCCAGAGGGATCCTGACAGGCTGCCCCCAAAATATTCATCTCTGGTAAAAAACTGTCTCTAAATACCCCAATAACTCCATGGCTGAAGGTCAGAGACCTACATAGGGTGCACTGTCCTTAATTCCCGGTGGAGAGGGACACCTGGGATGGTCCTTTGTGGCTAAAGAAAAATCCCATTTTCACAGATTCCCAGAATAATCAAGGTGGGAAGAGCCCTTCAGCATCATCCAGTGCCACCCCAGCAGCACCAGCATCACCCCAAACCCTGTCCCCAAGGGCCACATCCAGACTCCTCCTGAACACTCCCAGAGACAGTGACTCCACCACTCCCTGGGCAGCTCATCCCAAGGCCTCACCGCTCTGGCAGGGAAAAATTGTTTCCAATCTCCAACCTGAGCCTCCCCTGGTGCAATTTGAGGCCATTTCCTCTCCTCCTTTCCCTTGGGACACGGCAGCAGAGCCCGACCCCCCCTCACTGCCCCTCCTGTCAGGGAGTTGTTTCTCCAGACCAAACACCCCCAGTGGCCTCCATCCCCTGTTTCAGGGGAGAAGGGAAGAACAGAATGGGAGAATTTCTTATGTCACAAAATCCCAGATTATTTAACTCCTCACACGTGTAAATCAGGAAAATTATCAGCAGCAAAAGGCTCCCACCCTCCTGCTGCTCACTGGAGCCCCAGCACCTCCTGTGGACCATCCAGAGTCAGAACCAGCTCAGCCAGTGCAAGGCAACTCCTAAAGTTCCAATCATTACCTACAAAGAGAGTCCGTGTTCCTTTCATCTCATTAGATAATCTGCCCACGTGTTTAGCACCAAGGCATCCACTCCTTAATTGGAAAAAGTCAAGGGCAGAAACTAATTAGCAGCATTAATCAAAAGCAGAGGTCTAATGATAATTAACAACACATCCCCACTACAATAAATCCTTTTATTAGGAGGTGTTTCAAATGGTAAAATTAAATGAAGAGTTTCACAATAAGTGTTTCCAATTGCCATCTTCTGGCAAAACTCTGCAGTATTTCCTCCAAATAAAGAGTAGGAATCAGGCTAAACACTGATTTTCCTCACAATGCCTGTAAGTATTTGTCCAGTTTTGCTAAAAAATGAGAAAGCTGAAATTCCCAGGTCACTCTCCAGGTTATTGCAGCCACTGGCCAGAGCAGTCTGGGTCCTGTCTTGGGCAAAATGCTGCTTCCCATCCTCAGTCCAGCAAAAAAATCCACAGAAGGGGAAGGAGAAGTCACCAAATCTTGCTACAGTGGGAGTTTTGCTGCTCTCCACAAGCATGGGAAGCTACAAGGCTTAAAAGAGTGGCAAAGACCTCAGATTTGGGGGGAATAAAGGATTAATGAGCTGCAGGAAAAAAAACCCCAAACCCCAGAGTCACTGCAGAGGTCTCCAGGGAAAAGAGGGCTGGAGGGGAAATGCCCCCAGCCCAGCTTTCCCCTTCAGCCCTGCCCTTCAGGAAAGCTTCCCAGGAGTGTGAACATGGTCAGACACATCCCAGACATGAAACCCCCTGCTCAGGGTTGGGGTGTTCAGCAAACTGAGGCTGCTCTGGGTTTGCAAGAGGGAGGAACACAAACTGCACTCCTCCCATCCACGGGATGCTCCAGGGGGACTCCTTCCACACTCCCTCCACACTTGCACCTGCTCTTTCCTGGGACTCCCATTACAGAGCCAACAAAAATGCATCTTCATGGCAAGTGAGAAATTCCCATCCCATGGAGAGACAAGGTCAGCAGTTGGTTGCTGCCAGCTGAGCTGCAAATGACATTATTAATGACATTATTGCAATATTAACAACGATTTCCTCAGGAAAAAAAGGCTCTGATGTGTCATTAGTGATTATTTACACCCAGGAAAGCATCGAGGGAGGGCAAACCTCAAACAGGGAGGCTCAAGGTTTCAGCCTGTTACACTCTCAGGAAGGAAATACCCACAGAAAGTGAAGTCTGTGCCCATATCCGTGCAGCTCCTTCCAGGTCCACCACAGCGCATCTTCTCTTCTGCACTGCCCCAAGGGAGAACACAAGAGGAAATGGCCTCAAATTGCACCAGGGGAGGCTCAGGTTGGAGATTGGAAACAATTTTTCCCTGCCAGAGCGGTGAGGCCTTGGGATGAGCTGCCCAGGGAGTGGTGGAGTCACTGTCTCTGGGAGTGCTCAGGAGGAGTCTGGATGTGGCCCTTGGGGACAGGGTTTGGGGTGCTGCTGGTGCTGCTGGGGTGGCACTGGGTGATCCTGAAGGGCTCTTCCAGCCCTGATGATTCTGGAATTCTGTGATCCTGACAGGGGACCCGCAGCCCTTCCCCAGCTGGGCAGCTTCTGTTCACTTCTCATTTCCCATCTACTCAAACACTGCCGTGAGCCACAAAGCTTGACCCAATCCCAAACTTAACAGGAGCAGTCAAAGACCAGGGAAAGCAGCAGAAATGTGTCCAGAGCCTGACAGCTTTCGGAGCTGAAAGTCCCACTGGAAATTAAAGTTCTCCACCCCTTCTGCACCTTTCTCTACTCTTTCTCTACCATTCCAAGCCCCTTTGCTCACAGTCATTTAATAATCTATTTTATTTCACCAAGACCATTCCTGTGAGTAACATCAAGGATGTAAAAGGATGAAAATGCTTGCAGGGCTACAGAACACTGAAATTCCATCACCTTTATTCAGCATCCATGGGCTGGTTCATGCATTCCATGTTAGACACAGAGTCTGTCAAATCCTGAGGAAAAACTTCCCAGGGTGGGAAACCCGCTAGCTCTCTGGAAGTTTACAAAAGGGAAAACAGAAATAAAACCCCCTGAGATCCAGTCTTCACATGTCCCCAAATCAGGTGGTGGGGATTTTCCAGCATTCTCCTCCCTAAGGACTTGTATGGAACAAAATAAATCCGACTGCTCCAACACCACTTCTTCATCATTTTGCTATTTCCGTGTTACACCTTAGTGAAGAGGCAGAGCAAAGCAGGAGAAATAGAAATTATTATTTCACCTGCTGTGTGGACCAAGAACAACTGCCATCCATATTGATTAACCCGTGGGGATTTAAAGCCCACAGGCTGTGAAATCCCAGCTGATGCAGGATCTGCTTTGGGTAACACTGATTGCATGTTCCTGTGTTTGTATTTGTCTGAGAACACCGGGAGAGCACCGGTGCCGCCCAGGGAAGGATGTGGTGTCACATGCTCCAGGACTGTGCGGCTCCTGCAGCTCTCTACCCCTACCAGGTGCTAAGCAATGAGTGAAGTTACTCCAAAGCTGAGAAAGCTGGGAAAAAACCCAAACCAATTCCGAGGTTTTTGCAGCCCCAGAAAAAACCCAAACCAATTCTGAGGTTTTTGCAGCCCCAGAAGGTCTTTTAGCTCAGTGCTGGTTTTTAATGAATATAAATCACCAGAGATTCTGCCTCCCTGACTGCAAACCCTGCAAGGTTCATTGGCATCACTGAGGTGCCACAAATTCACACAGAATTTGGCTTAAACAGTCATAGAATCACAGAAATGTAAAATGGTTTGGGTTGGAGGGACCTCAGTGATCATTTAATTCCACCCCATCCACGGCAGGGACACCTTCCACTGCCCCAGGCTGCTCCAAGCCCCAATGTCCAGCCTGGCCTTGGGCACTGCCAGGGATCCAGGGGCAGCCCCAGCTGCTCTGGGCACCCTGGGCCAGGGCCTGCCCACCCTCCCAGGGAGGGATCTGAGCCTGGAATGGGATTTTAAACAACCTTGCCAGAAATAAAAGGGTTCTCAGCAAAAAGAAGAGTCTCGCCAGGTTTCTAAGCCAACAAAGGCACCAGAAATTTGCCTGGGTTTCAGAATTTGAGACAAACCCCAGAGGTGGCAAAAAGTGACAGGAATGAGTCATTTGCTGAAGAAACACCAGAAAGCTGCTCTGGCTCTGGCCTTGCACGGCGAATTCTCTCAAAACAAACAAGCAGAAGCAGCTTTTGTGGGGACAGAAACCACAACTCTCCCACCACAAAGCTGTCAGCACAGCAGAGCACAGGGCCAGCCCCAGAACACGCAGGAGGGATGTGCATGAAGAATAATAACAATTAAAAAAAATTAATTACTGGCTTTTATTTTGAGTGTGCTGATCCATGGCACAATGGAAGGTTTAATAAACTGAGCTGAGTTCTGCTCAGACAGAACTCAGTCTTCCAAAGCATTGATGAAAACTTGCCAGCACAAGGAGCATAAATAGAGGTATATTGAATTCTAACACAAGTATTTCTTACCAGACCTCCGAGTGGCTTTTCCAGTCCTTTTTCCTAGAGAAACAGCATCACCTTCAGGCCAAAAAAGGACAGATTCCATTTTTTTTTAATCGGGAAAACTTAAATAAATACTTCTCAAAATCTTGCACATTTTTGATTTCTTTCTGATCTGAGATTGCAAAACGTGAACATACCAAAAAAATTATAGGACTGTACACAAGTTAAATTAAAAAAAGATGAGAGGGAAGGAGCAGTCTCTCCTAGTTTTGGATGCACTGAAGTTTCAGAAGAGCCCACCCAGAACAAATCAAGACAGCAAAAAGATAAATACATACTTTATTATTCTCCATTTCTTTGCAAAGGGCCAGTTTTACCAGCTACTGTGGCAATTGTTCTGCAGGCTGAAATCCCCGGTGACAATAACACAGCCGAAGGCTGATGTGGTACACGAACAGGAGAAAACAGGATGTTTCAGGCTGTGCAAGAAGACGTTCTCAGCAGAAATCAGATTTCTGCTCCAAATTCAGGCATAAAATACTAAACCACAGAAGGAAGTGCTTCTGCCTTTGCCCTAAAGAAAGAGCAAACCCTCTCTGCCCAGAGCAGAGCAAGGTGAGCAGCCTGGGCTGGCAGGAGGTTCCCTGCTCATGGCAGGGGGTGGAACGAGAAGAGCTTTAAGGTCCCTCCCAACCAAATCAATTAAATGATTCTTTGGTTTTAAATCAAATTTGATTCGCTGTACCAGGGGAATGGCAGTGAACTCTCCAGGTTGCTTTCTGTAACTTTGTTTTGCAACAGGAGCAACTGAGAAACAAAGGGCAGAGGCTGCAGTGAACAGGAAATTCAGCATTTCAGCTGCTTCCTCAAACGCCTCCCGCCCTGCCCAGGGCAGCTCTTCAGGGCACGTTTTCCATGGCATGAGCTGCTCTTCATCCAGCCTGGGCCTGGGCAGCTTCCACATGGAACATCCCTGAGAGAGAGAGAGAGAGACCGACCCACCAGGGACAGCACAACGTGGGGTCTGTGTGTGAACAGACCCATGGAATGGTTTGGGTGGGGAATGATTCCTAAAGGGGCTCCAGGAGAGCTGGAGAGGGACTGGGGACAAGGCATGGAGGGCCAGGACACAGGGAATGGCTTCCCAGTGCCAGAGGGCAGGGCTGGATGGGATCTTGGGCAGGAATTGTTCCCTGGGAGGGTGGGCAGGCCCTGGCACAGGGTGCCCAGAGAACACGAAGTCACAGAATATCCTGAGCGGGAAGGGACCCACAGGGATCACCCAGTGCCAGCCCTGGCCCTGCCCAGACCCCCCAACAATCCCAGCCTGGGCATCCCTGGCAGCGCTGCCCAAACGCTCCTGGAGCTCTGGCAGCCTCGGGGCCGTGCCCATTCCCTGGGGAGCCTGGGCAGTGCCCGGCACCCTCTGGGGGAAGAACCTTTCCCTGCTCTCCAGCCTGAGCCTGCCCTGGCCCAGCTCCAGCCGCTCCCTGGCTGCTGTCCCTGTCCCAGGAGCAGAGATCGGAGCTGTCCCTGCGCTGCCCCTCGGGAGGAGCTGCAGCCCCGGGGAGCTCTGACCTCAGGCTCCTCCAGGCTGAGCTGACCAAGTGACCTCGTGCGGCCCCTGCAGACCCTTCCCCATCCTCCTGTCCCTCCTTCGGACACTCTCTTGGATCTCTCTAATATTGAGACACCCAGAACTGTCCCCAGCACTGGAGGTGAGGCCTCCCCAGCCCAGAGCAGAGTGGGACAATCCCCTCTGGCCAGCGATGGTGGCCCTGGTGTCCCCCAGGACAGGGATGTCCCTCCTGGCTCCAGGGCACTGCTGATCAGATCCAGCTGGCCATGGACCAGGACCCCCAGGGCCCTTCTCCTCCCGTGGCACTGCACGAGCTGTGGCTGCCCCTGGATCCCTGGCAGTGCCCAAGGCCAGGTTGGACACTGGGGCTTGGAGCAGCCTGGGACAGTGGGAGGTGTCCCTGCCCATGACAGGGGTGGCACTGGATGGGCTTTGAGGTCCCTGCAGCCCAAACCTTCTGCGACTCTGACTCTACAAGCGAGGTAGGGGAACAGCCACCGCTCCCGCAGCTTCCTCGCGTCACTTCAGGCACAGCGAACACCGCAGAGCCGGGGGTGGAGCAGGTGACAGAAAACGAAATAAAGGCAGAAAACGCCTTTCCGCGAGTTTGGAGAGGGAGCGGCGCCGGTCCCGGCACCTCCCAGTCCGGCACCCCCAGCCGGGGCCCCAGCGCCATGGCGGCGGTGGGCGGGGCCTGGCGGGAAGGGGCGGGGCGTATGGACAAGGCGGGGTCTGTGGGGCGTGGCCTGGCAGAGCAGGGGCGTTTCTGGTGTCGTGGGGGCGTGGCCTAACAGCACGGGGGCGTGGTCTGTGTGGTGTGGGCGTGGTCTATGTGCTAGGGGCGTGGTCTGTGTGCTGGGGGCGTGGCCACCCTCGCGCCATCGCCATTTCCCCCTCGGCGCCGGCGCGGTTGCCAGCGGTGGGTATCGCTGGTGGTCGGTGGGCATTGATAAGGAGCGATGAGGAGGGATAAGGAGCGATGAGGAGCCGAAGCCGAGCCCGTGGGGATTCCCCGCCGCGAGGTACGTCTGGAAGGTGGTGGTGTGCATGGTGTCGTGTCCCCCCTGCTGCCCCTCCGTGCGGCCCTGCGGTGACAATGGAGCGGTTCCCTGAGGCGGAGCGGGGCCGGGCTCCCCCGTCCTCGGCCGGGCGGGAGGAGGGGTCTGGGCCGCTGCCCGGCTGCTCCAGCTGCTCGCTCCCGGGGATTCCTGGAAGGGTCCGCGGCTCCCGGAAGCGCTTTGCTGGCGCTGTGTGGGGCCCGCGGCCGTGTAGCGCCCCCTGAACCGCACATGGAGCCCCAAAACCCGCCGGGGTTGCCTTTGGCAGCGTCCCCGCTCGCTGAATTGACCCCGGCGATAGCCCGGGAGGTGCCTGGGGATGGGTTTGACGTGGGAATCTCATCAAGGCCTGATATTTGTGAGGAAAACAGGCTGCCGTGGGCCCTCTCAGCGCTTCTTGTCTCAGGCGTGGTTTGCTCAGTCCCCCGCCCAGGCTGGAGCATCCCCGAGGGTCTCCGTGTGTCCCACACTGCTTCCTCCACGGGCATATCCCGCGATCCCTGAGGCTGGAAAATCCCTCCCAGCCCATGGAGGCCAAGCTGTGCCCGATGCCCACCTTGTCCCCAGCCCAGAGCTCTGAGTGTCACCTCCAGGCCTTCCTTGGACACCTCCAGGGATGGGCACTCCAAACCTCCCTGGGCAGCTCTTTCCAAGGCCTGACCTCCCTTTCCATGGGGAAATTCCTGCTGAGCCTCCCCTGGCACAGTTTGAGTCTGCGACCTCCCCAACACTGTGGCAGCCCATGGAAAATGGGCTGCTGGTAATGGCCTTGAGTTGTTGAGGGTAAGTGATTTCCATATCCTTAGAAGTGGCTTATCCAAAGTCTCCGAGGAATCAACGGTGGGAATAACGCTGCAGCCACAATGTGGTTCCCTGGCTCGGGTGGGTTCAGTGCTAAAGGGGATTGTGCCAGACTGTGCCCTGGTGCCAGTGACAGGATGAGGAGCAGTGGCCAGGAACTAAAGCACAGCAATTCCAGCCCAGCCTGAGGAAGAACTTCCTTCCATGGAGGGGCAGAGCCCTGGAGCAGCTGCCCAGGGGGGCCTGGAGTCTCCCTCTCTGGAGACATCCCAAAGCCCCTGGACACGTTCCTGTGTCACTGCTCCGGGTGACCCTGCCTGGGCAGGGGTGGGACTGGGTGATCTCCAGAGGTCCCTTCCAACCCGGACTGTGCTGTGGTTGACCTGTGCAGAGTTGGAACATTCCTCTGCAGACTTCCCTGCTGTCAGTCAGTCTCTCTGCCTGTCTCAGTAGTCCCATAAGCTAATGTCTGTAAATAAACAGACCATCTGCTTGTTTCAGGGAATTGGGCGTGTTTTCTGATGAACTGAGGTAGAGCTTTTCAGAAATACAAGCCACTGACTTTCAAAACCTCAAAGCTGCTTTTTTTTTCTTTTTTCTGATTGGAAGCAAATATAACCCCATGCAGCCTGAACCTGAGAGCCACTAAATTGATCCCAGGGCTGGAGCCCCTCTGCTCTGGAGCCAGGCTGGGAGAGCTGGGGGTGCTCACCTGGAGAGGAAAAGGATCCAGGGAGAGCTCAGAGCCCCTTGCAGGGCCTAAAGGGGCTCCAGGAGAGCTGGAGAGGGACTGGGGACAAGGCATGGAGGGCCAGGACCCAGGGAATGGCTTCCCAGTGCCAGAGGGCAGGGCTGGATGGGATCTTGGGCAGGAATTGTTCCCTGGGAGGGTGGGCAGGCCCTGGCCCAGGGTGCCCAGAGCAGCTGGGGCTGCCCCTGGATCCCTGGCAGTGCCCAAGGCCAGGCTGGACACTGGGGCTGGGAGCAGCCTGGGACAGTGGTGGCACTGGATGGGCTTTAAGGTCCCTTCCAGCCCAACCCAGTGTGTGTTTCCATGAACTCCAGCTGTGGATGCTGTGGCAGTGTGACTCTGAGGTTTGGGAGCGCTGGGGGCCCCAGGCAGCTCCGAAGGGATCTCCTGTGGGCACAGCCTGGGGTCAGTGGGGCTGCACTCACTGGTCTTTCCATGGCTTCTCTGCAGGGATTGCTGCAGCTCTGAAGAGGAAGAGTAAGGAAGGCTCGTCAGAGTTCTGACAGAAATGGTTTTCTCCTGGAATCTGCCCTGGAATCTCCCTGGCACTGGTAGATCTGCAGAGGACATCCAGCTTTAGACAGTTGTGGAAACCTGGAGATGAAGACGTTTTCTCACGTTTTCTCAACCGTTTTAAGGTGCCGTGCAGATAACCTGGCTTTGAATGTGCACCATGTGAGACACTCTGTTGTTCAGCATCCAGAGCCACACGGGAGCCGCTTCTGATTCCCAGAGTGGGATTGTTGTTACTCCTGACAGCATGGACAGCAAGGATCCAAGGTACACAATCCCTCTGGGTATGGAGTGCTTTGAACAGGGCCTGGGTTTAATTGCAAGGATTAACACGGAAAGGAAATCATTTGCCAAGTGAATTCAGCATCCCCAAGGCTTTCTCCTGAAGGGAAGATTTCGAACAACCTGCAAAGTCCCATCCTGCAGGTGCAACTGCTTTTTAACACAACTTCTGCTTGAATGAATAAATAAAATGAGGGGAAGAGAGCGTTCCCTTTGGCTGTGGATTTATCAGTTGCGCAGATGCACATTCCCAACATTTATCCAGTGACTTCCTGCAGTCCTGCCAGAACTCTGAGCACAGGGAGATCGACTTCTCAGATGAGGGGTTTTTCGTGCACCTGGTTTTAACAGATGAATTCTATCCTGTGGTAATACATGAATGGACTGGGTTAAGCTTGACTATCGTGTGCTCTGGCGTGATTCTAAACTGGCTCTTTTGCAGAGAAAATAATTCCAGTTGTATTTGCAAATAATGTTAAATTAAAAAGCAGGTCATTTTTATTAAACCTGAGGGGAAGGTTCTTTAGAAATGGATATACCCTTGCCCAGCTAATTCAAAACCATGTCCTGTGGATATTAATATTCTGGGAATTTTAAATAGAGTAAAAAATAACACTGAAGAGAGGGAGTGTTTTAATAGATCTTAAGCACTAAAAAATTGTAACATAAACTTCATAACTTCTTTATAATTAATTTTTTTCTAAGCTCCCTGTTGATCTTTTTCTGGAAACATTTCTTACAACAGTGATGAGTTTATTTCAAATAAGCCAAGCAATGTTTGTTTTCACTGTATTAATGAAGTTGGAGTGAGTGGCACTGAATTTTCAGATGCTGTCTTAATGCAAAGTTAATATAAATAATCATACAGTGGTTTCTGCTTTATTTGAAATGGTAAGAGGTGTTTCCATGTGAAAAAAGGAAAGTGCTGTTGCCATAAAATGGACTAAAATTGCCATAAAACAATGAGGATCAGTGCCCCACCCCAGCAGTAACACTTTCAGTACCACTGCCCTCCCTCAGACACTGGAGAGGTTAAAATAAGTCTGTACAGAAACCTTGGGTTAAGTCAAAGTGATTTACTAAGCTAATTTACTAGGATAATTTAGTAAAATGTGCTTGTTTTTCATGTATTTGTAGGTACAGAAGCAAAATGTTTCTTTTGAAAGCAGAGGGGTTTGTTTGCTAACCTCCCCAGGAACCCTGATGGATGTGCCAATGCCTCTCTATCAGCTCGGTAAGTACCTGAACCTCTGGGTTAGAGAGCAGCAGTGCAGGGAGCTCATTAATTCATTGATAATTCTGCTGAGATACCCAAGTAAGAGACCATCGTGGTATTGTAGAACTCTCCCTGGAATAATTCCCAAAATAAAGATCCCTTGTCTTATCTCTACATCCTCCATTCTGTGCATAAACCACGATCAGAGGGTGGGGCGGAGCCCCTCTGCTGTGGAGAGCACTGGGTGTGCCCAGTCTGGAGCAGAGGAGGCTCCAGGGAGAGCTCAGAGCCCCTTGCAGGACCTAAAGGGGCTCCAGGAGAGCTGGAGAGGGACTGGGGACAAGGCCTGGAGGGCCAGGACACAGGGAATGGCTTCCCAGTGCCAGAGGGCAGGGCTGGATGGGATCTTGGGCAGGAATTGTTCCCTGGGAGGGTGGGCAGGCCCTGGCACAGGGTGCCCAGAGCAGCTGGGGCTGCCCCTGGATCCCTGGCAGTGCCCAAGGCCAGGTTGGACACTGGGGCTTGGAGCAGCCTGGGACAGTGGGAGGTGTCCCTGCCATGGCAGGGGTGGCACTGGATGGGCTTTAAGGTCCCTTCTGATCCAGGCCATTCCATTCCATGATTCTGCCTCCTTGCATGTCCAGGAACTCTCAGTTACATGCAAGGGTTTTCATTCCCTACTCTGATTTTTTTCAGCACTCCTCAGTTTCTGGATTAGCAGGTGAAACAAACACCATTTGGCTGAGCTGTAGCTGTTGTTAGAAAGGGGTTTGTTAGGATCCTTTAATTCTGTTAAAAGGGTAAGATCAGCATCCCAGAATCCCAGGCTGGTTTGGGTTGGAAGGGACCTTAAATCCCACCCAGTGCCACCCCTGCCATGGCAGGGACACCTCCCACTGTCCCAGGCTGCTCCAAGCCCCAGTGTCCAACCTGGCCTTGGGCACTGCCAGGGATGATAGAAACTCCAAGTGGGCCAAGATGGTAACGAAGATTCCCCATGCAGTTTCCAGACCATCTTTATTTCCCCAGGGTGAATTTTCCCCGTTATTTGTTATAAGGCATTTGTTCTTGGCTGTGTCTCTTTTGTAAGAGAGTAACACAAACAGTTTTGCAACTGTTCAGCTTCCTTTCCAACTTGTTTGTTGAAACAAAGTTCAGAGGCAGTTTGAGCTCCACATCTGAGTGTGTGTTCAGATAATGATAATAACTGTTAAAATATTGCTTTATTTTTCCCCACTGGATGGTTTTTTCCAAACGGGGAATTTCTTACCTGGTAAGAAATCCATTGTTCTACATTAAGCTGCAGTTAAACCCATTTTATGTGGATCTCCATAAAGATTGTTTAAATTTTCTAGTTAATGGCCCAGACTTCTTGTCTCTTTTCACAGTCATGCTGACTGTGGCACATCTTGTTGACACATCAGATCAAGACAAAATATAGTTATAAGGAAGGAACTTTCCAGATTTTCCCATGGAATTCATGTAAGACTGAGAAGAAATGTGTTTGAAATTAAAGTAGTGACTGCTTTGGCCTGCTGAGTGTGGGAGTCGGCATCTCCTGAGTCAGAGGAATGGCCACAAAATGCCTTAAAATAAGAACAGGAAGTTTCTCCTTGTTGCACTCAAAGCAGAAGGGAGGCCGAAAGGTCTTGAGAAAAATAATTAGAGGACTCAGAACAACAATTTCAAGTGTTTTGAAGCACTGTGTTGAAAAGATGGGAATGATGAAAAGCTGGGTTGCTCAAGGAAAAGAATCCTGGATGCAGCGAGAGCCGGGACGGATCACAGTCTCCTAGGGAGGTTTTACAGGAAGATGTAGGAACCTCTGGAGTGGCAGGATTGCCCAGGGAAGCTGTGGCTGCCCCTGGATCCTTGGAAGTGTCCCAGGCCCGGTTGGAGCACCCTGGGACAGTAGAAGGTGTCCCTGCCCATGGCAGGGGGGGAATTGGGTGATCTTTAAGGTCCTTTCCAACCCAAAGCATTCTGGGATCTGTGAGGATGAGACAAGCAATAATGGAATGTTTTCCCAGATCAGTCCTAAAATTCTTGTGATGGCTTGAAGAGGTGTTTGAAATACAGTCAGAGTCCTCTAAGACATGATTTGATGAGAATATCTTGGGTGTTTTTGCTGACACTGAGTCTTGAACCTCGTGTGGAGGGAGCAGTGTAGGGATCCAAGAACCAGCTCCTCCGAGCCCCAGGTTCACGGGCACTTCTCCCAGGCTCTGGAGAAAGGAGGGAAGTGTAGGAAAGTCGTAGGAAGATGTGAAAGAAACAGTTCCACCAGGGAATGCTGAAACTAGGGTATGAGCCTAGTTGTTGCAAATGAATGTTTGCAGTAAAAATCAGATCCTGTGGATACACCAATGCATTAATACAGAGTTTCAATTTCCAGTGTACCTCACCTTTCTGTCTACAGCTGTTTGCAGCCAGCCTGGTAAGTTTTATCATTTTTAAAATGCTTTTCCTAACTCATTTCATAGCTTGCACATCTTCACCAAGCATCAGTTTGAAACTTCATGCTTTTTGGAGAAAGAACTTACAGAAATGTAATCCATGTGCACAGTGCTTTGCATTGCTGTGTCTGTTGTGCTGAGCTCTCCCCTGTGGCTGCTTTTTGGGGGCAAACCCTGAGCTGCTCTAAATGGGTTTATTTGTTAGAATTGTTGCAGAGCTCAGGGTTGTTTTTCAGAGTTTTTTTGTTATTTTTTCCTTTCTAGAAAGAACTTGGAAAGGGCTCCAGATGGATTCTCACAATTTCCAGCACATTTTGTCCTGGCAGGCAGAACATGACCCAGCTGTGCCAGCATCCTACAATGTGCTGTACAGAGGCTACAGGCAAGTCACACAAAATAAGGCACAAATTTTACTTTTAATGTTTATTGACCCAAAGAGGAGGGAGGTTTGGAGTGCCCATCCCTGGAGGTGTCCCAGGAAGGGCTGGAGGTGGCACTCAGTGCTCTGGGCTGGGGACAAGGTGGGCATCGGGCACAGCTTGGGCTCCATGGGCTGGGAGGGATTTTCCAACCTCAGGGATCCTGGATTCTCTGAAAATACTAAGGCTGAGGTTTTCTCTGTTTTTCTTGGGTTTTTTCTTGGTTTTTCTGGGTTTTTTTTCCTGAGAAATGCTCTCCTCACGCTCCCATGGTTTCTCATATCAGAGAGTTGAGACTATTTTGCTCTTTTCTGCAGGGACCAGAACTGGAGGAGTGCTAAGCAGTGTTCAGGTATTGTCCAGCTCTCCTGTGAGCTGACAGAGGAGTTCAAGGACATATCCACTGTGTATTATGCACTTGTTCAGAGCATTAGAGGAACTCAGGTGCTCAATTCTAGTGCGCTGGAGTTTGTGCCATCGTCTCAGAGTAAGTCCTCTCTCTGCATTTCTTCTTTATGTAGTTTTTAGTAACAGCTGATGCCTGAATTCTGTTCTGCTACCTTTGCTGTAAGACTCCAAACTGACTGGATTGGTGACTATTTGTATGTAGTGTTTCATATATCTAGTACAAAGCTTTATCTATATAAGTTTCTAAAATTAGTAGTTCTGATAAAGGAGTGAGGCTCTGCTTTTGAAATAAATACATATATATACATTATAGATATAAAGGAAATACAGTTGTGCATTGACAAACATAAAGTAAAAATCTCTGAACTGTGTAAGATACATAACTTAAAAAACAACATTGGTTTTGTGTGTTCCAGTAGTGAATGTTGAGTTAAAAAATGCCAGGTCTGCACCCAGTGTAGGGAAGAGATTTATTGTTTGTCCATCAATCTGCCCTTTTCCCTGCTGAAGATACTTGTTTTTAATGCCAGAGGTGGCTTCACCCTTGGCTCAAAATTCAGTTTTGAGCTAACAGAGGCAGAAATGGAGGAACAATTGGAGGACTATGGAGGATAAACTCTGAATTCAGCAGAGGCGGCTGCTGTGTCCATTTCCAGTGTCAGAAATGAGGGAACATTGGAGGGGATGGGGAGAATGGGTGCAAGGATAACTGAAGGACTGGAGAACATCCCTGAGGAGGAGCCCTGCAGTCCCTCAGCAGCCGGTTTAATAAAAAGAAGGACAGGGCACAGGGAATGGCCTGAAGCTGAAGGAGGGCAGGGCTGGATGGGATCTTGGGCAGGAATTGTTCCCTGGGAGGGTGGGCAGGCCCTGGCACAGGGTGCCCAGAGCAGCTGGGGCTGCCCCTGGATCCCTGGCAGTGCCCAAGGCCAGGTTGGACATTGGGGCTTGGAGCAGCCTGGGACAGTGGGAGGTGTCCCTGCCATGGCAGGGGTGGGATGGGATGGGCTTTGAGGTCCCTCCAACCCAAACCATTCCAGGATTTTATTCTGTGCTTAAACCTCAGCTTTAATCTCAGGTAGATCCAAAATTCACATCTCTGAAGCTGAAGCAAAGCCTCTGTCCCCTTTCTGCTTCTTCCCTCCACTCCACTCCTTTTCCTTTAAAATCTGGCCATGTGGGAAATGATGATTTGTCTGTGGAACTTAAATGTTGCAAGCCCTTGTGGATTTACAGCAGTGGCCCCTCTGGAATGTGCTGAGGCAGCTCTGCATCCATCACAGAAATAGAATTGGTCTTGGATAAAGTGTGTAATTTTTCCATCATTTTTTCCTCTTTCTTGTTTTCCAACAGCAATTCTGGGACCACCAGAAGTGAACATAACTTCCTGTCCAAACTGCATCAATGTCACCATAAAGCTGCCCACCTCTCACTTCAGAGACAAGGGAAAGCTGCTGTCTTTAATTGATATCTATAAAGAGATGGATTATAATATCACACTGAAGTCACTGGATGGAGAGTATAAGGTAGGGAGATTTGGGGTTTAGTTGTGCTTTAGGGGAGGAGCACAGAAGGCATAAAATAGCTCTGATGGTTAACAAGTTCCCAAAAACAAACATGTGAATAGAAGCAAAAGAAAACACAACTAGATTCCTTAGGAGAAAAGAGAGACAATGGCCAACAGCTTCTGAGCTTCCTTTCACTGCAGGGGAGCAGGTCTGGAAGAGTGAGCAGGGTTCTCCTTTTAGCCGGTAACTGACTTCAAAACATTGTTTTTCATGGCAGAGGCCACGGCAGAAAACCACTGAAGAAGTGTTTAGTACTGTCATTGAAGACTTGTACCCCAGTAGGAATTACTGTGTGTCTGTGGAGGTCAGTGCATCCCTGAACAAGCATTCCATTCCCTCCCCCTGGAAATGTGTCACTGTGGACTTGGAGGCTCAACAAGGTAACGGGGCTGTGGGGCACCAGGGGTCGGTCTGAGCGTGCAGTGTTTTCTTTTGGTGTAGGGACATTTACAGTTCAATCCTAAAAAACAATAGGTGATCACAGAATATCCTGAGTGAGAAGGAACCCCGAGGATCATTGATCCAGCCCTGGCCCTGCCCAGACCCCCCAACAATCCCAGCCTGGGCATCCCTGGCAGCGCTGCCCAAACGCTCCTGGAGCTCTGGCAGCCTCGGGGCCGTGCCCATTCCCTGGGGAGCCTGGGCAGTGCCCGGCACCCTCTGGGGGAAGAACCTTTCCCTGCTCTCCAGCCTGAGCCTGCCCTGGCCCAGCTCCAGCTGCTCCCTGGCTGCTGTCCCTGTCCCAGGAGCAGAGATCGGAGCCTCAGTGTCAGAGAGAAACATTCCAAGAGAGAAGCACTGTGGGTATTCAGGAGTGAAATATAAAACCCCATCGACTTTGGGGAAACAAATCTCTTGGCAATCCCCTGAGCCATACAGATCTCCACTAACTCTGCATAAAGATGGAGTCATTTGTTTTTTAATTCCTGAATGTCATTTGACATCTGGTCTTGTTTTGACTTCGACTTTCACAGATCCCTTCTAAAATTATTGCTGATTCCTAATAGCTGTTGTGACTGTAAGATCTGAAGTGTGGTCATAGGACACTTCATCCATGTGTGTTTATTTGGTTTTTTCACTCCAGGATATCATGAAGTTGCAGTGGCTGGTGCTATCTGTGTTTCACTGATCATTGTTCTAGTCCTGAAGTGTGTGCATGCAGCAGGTTTTATTCTCCTGAAGATTTCCTTTCCTCAGACTTTGGTATGTAACAGTTCTCAGATCTGCCCTTTCTGGTTGCTAGGAGGAAGTTTAACAACTGGAATTTCCAATCCTGTGCTTTAGGTACAAGTTATGTAAGAGCACACAATGTTTGCATTTGCAGTTTACCTCAGTCAAAGAGGATCTCTAGGCTGCTAAGTTTTGTCTGATCTCCAGAACAAATATTCAAAACCATTTCCTGCTACTTCTGTGACAAGCTACTAATGGAGAGGGATCATCCCACCCTGCTCAGGAGGAATATCCAGGAACATTCCACCCAGTTCTGGTCCCCACAGGGCACGAAAGGTGTGGACAGCCTGGAGAGGACCCAGAGCAGGGCCAGGGGCATGAGCAGAGGGCTGGAGAAGCTGCCCTGTGAGGAGAGACTGGAGGAGAAGTTGTTCCACTGTTTAATAATAATAAAATAATCTCTCTTGGACTTTCTCTGTGATCAAGTGTTTTAGCACTTGAGGGAGCCAGTCCAGAGCCAACTAATGTTTTATTTTCATAGACTGAACTGCCACTAAATTTCAAGCAAAAATAACAAGATTTCTTGCTGCTCTCCTTTATCTTTGCTTGCTTTTTTTAATTTTTACAGTCTCTGACTTCTTTTACATTTAATTCTGTAGGGGTTTTCAGCATAAATATTTTCCATTTTCCACAAACATACCCAGAACAGATTGGTATCACTTTTTTCTTAAGACTTTTGCCTCATGTTTCTATCCTTTGCTGTTTCATTACTTTCACATCCCAACAATTGCTGAACACTTTACAAAGGAGTGTCTAAGGTTTATTTATTTTTTTATTGTCCACATGATCAATGCTTCAAATATGGAATAATCCTCTGAAGTGCAGAGGGAAGATGGGGCTTGGGATGTTAAAATGGTGACAGTTGCTTCAAAAGATAATTTCTAAAGGGCATGAAAATTGATCAGCCATGACTGAAAGAGTTGAGAGAGAGTGGCAAGGCTCACCTCACCCTGGGAGGGTGGGCAGGCCCTGGCACAGGGTGCCCAGAGCAGCTGGGGCTGCCCCTGGATCCCTGGCAGTGCCCAAGGCCAGGTTGGACACTGGGGCTTGGAGCAGCCTGGGACAGTGGGAGGTGTCCCTGCCATGGCAGGGGATTGGAATGTGATAATCTTTTCAGATCCCTTCCCACCAAAGCATTCTGAGATGTTCAGAAATGGAGAAGAAGGAACAATCCTAGGTAGCCTGAACTCTGCAGAAAAAGCCAAAACTGTGGCACAGAAGGAATGATTTGTTTGACAGCCTCATGGCTGGAGGTTATTTGGGGTTTTTTTCATGGTTTTTTCTGCATGTCTGTAAATGTGGCTGAGTTAATTTAATTCCTTTTACTCTTCCAGGCATGCATCAGGAAGTTGGCCTACTTACCTTCGGTATTTGAGTCAGAAAATGTGGCCTCTGTGGAGATCATCCCCAGAGAGGTTAAAAGCAGGGCCAGGGGGTGCAGAGGCAGTGCCAGTGATGACAGTGACAGTGACAGCAGTGCCCTGTGTGACCACGACTACACCAGGCGTGAGGGGCTGGGCAGGGGCAGAGCCCCCCAGGGCCGTGACACCCCCTGCACCCTGGTGCAGTACTCAGTGAACAGCGCCTGCGAGCACAGCGGCAGCCGGGCCGGGGACATCCCAGCTGCTGAGCCAGAGGAGCTGGAGGAGCACGAGGGGGACCCTGAAGGAGACAGAGACACCAGGAGTGAGTTACTGAGCCCTCTCTCTGAGGGCAGTTGTAGCTCACAAGGGAACAGTGAGTGCTTCACCATCAACTTGCACTCAGTGCTGCTGGGAACCCTGGAGCAGGACGGGGACAGCTCTGCAGCTGCTCCCTCGTCCCAGGAAGATGCAGGTGACTGGCACTGTGCTCATGCTCTGGAAGCAAAGCTGCTGGAGGACACGGGAGCTGTGCAGGAAGCACCTGGTTCTAATGACTTCCATGAGTGGCAAAAGTCGTCCTCCTCTTCTGAGGAAGGTGGCTCTTCGGACTCGGACACTGAGCATGTAACAGGATACATGAGGAGATGAAGAATGCACAACTGCTGTTACTTCATAACATAGGAACCGCTGTTGTCCAACTTTTATTTCTGGACCAAACACGCAGATCTTGACCTTTCATTAACATCCTGTGACCGTGGACTTCTACAGAAAGAGCTGGTGGTGTTTGTCTGGAGAAGGATCCAGAGAGACCTTAGAGGCCCTTGCAGCGCCTAAAGGGGCTCCAAAAGAGGGGCTTTGGACAAGGGCTGGAGGGACAGGACACAGGGAATGGCTTCAAACTGCCCGAGGGCAGTTTTGGATTAGAAATCCTTCCCTGTGAAGGGTGGGCAGGCCCTGGCACAGGGTGCCCAGAGCAGCTGTGGCTGCCTCTGGATCCCTGGCAGTGCCCAAGGCCAGGCTGGACACTGGGGCTTGGAGCAGCCTGGGACAGTGGAAGGCTGGTCTCTCAACCAGACCACTTTTTCAATTTTTTATTTTTATCTCTGTCACTCGAATTTTGTGAAACCTGTTCTGCTGGATGGATGCTGTATTAGTGCAGAGAAAGCTGATCAAGTGGAATAATGGGGGTGGAGACAGGAGTACTCAGCTCACAAAAGAGTGGATCGAGGCATTAATACACTTTTTACATTTTTTTTATATATAATTTTGTACAATTACTGACTAATATTAAAATATTTTTATGACATTTAAAATACCCGGTGTGTGAGGGAGAACAGCCCCGGTGTGTGAGGGGGGGGAACCTCCAGCGCCTTGAGTCTGAACCCCAGGTGTGTGAGGGAGCATCCCCGGTGTCTGAGGGTGAACCTGCGGTTTCTGAGGGAGCAGCCCAGGTGTGCGAGGCAGAGCTCGGCAGCCCGCCCCGCCCCGCCGGGAAGCGGAAGGGTTTCGGGGTTTCGGGGCGGCCCCGCTCCCGCAGCCATGGCGCGGCCGCCCCGCCGCTGCTGAGGGAGCCGCCATGGCCGCCGCCCTGCGGGGCGCGCTCTGCAGCGGGCTCCTGCTCTGCGGTGAGTCCGCCGGGCAGCCAGGGAGGGAGGCAGCGAGGGAGGGAGGCAGGCAGGCACGGAGCGACCTCCCGGTCCCGCCTGGCCGCGGGTACGTGGGGCGGCGGTGCCCTCAGGGGGAGCGGCGGCGAGGGGCGCCTGGGGCGGCTGTGAGGAACCGAGCGGCCCCGGGCGCGGGCGAGCAGCCGGGCGGGAGTGCCCTGTGAGGGCAGCGGGGACACGGGGACAGCCCACCCGGCTTCCGCGGGTGCCTGGGTGCCGGGGACCCGCCGCCCGCCGGCGTTTTTGTCCCGCGGTTCAATCTGTGCTGGGAAACGGGGACGGTCCTGCCGGGACTGGGACATTGTGCAAGGCCCGGCGAGGAGAGGCGGGCGTGGGGGCGAAGCGGCGTCCCGAGGGCTCCGTGTCACTGTTTGCAGGAGGGGACAGCCGGGGGGGTCGGGCTCTGCTCCAGGGAACAGGGACAGGAGGAGAGGGAACGGCCTCAGGCTGGGCCAGGGGAGGCTCAGGGTGGACAGCAGCAGGAATTTCCCCATGGAAAGGGAGGTCAGGCCTTGGAAAGAGCTGCCCAGGGAGGTTTGGAGTGCCCATCCCTGGAGGTGTCCAAGGAAGGCCTGGAGGTGGCACTCAGTGCTCTGGGCTGGGGACAAGGTGGGCATCGGGCACAGCTTGGCCTCGATGACCTCAGAGGTCTGTGCACAAGCCTGAGACCCCAGAGGTATTTCCTCGTCTCTTTGGGTCCACAGTGCCCAATAAAAAAATTTACCTGGAGGCTTTTAAGGTAGGAAGCACTGTCAGGGAAGTGAACCTTGCAAGGAAATGTGCTTTTTCCTGGGAATTTGCATGCCTACCTCAGACCTCATCCTCAAAGCAGGGGCAGAGCTCCAAGAGAATTGAGAGGGACTTTGGACAAGGGCTGGAGGGCCAGGACACAGGGAATGGCTTCCCAGTGCCAGAGGGCAGGGCTGGATGGGATCTTGGGCAGGAATTGTTCCCTGGGAGGGTGGGCAGGCCCTGGCACAGGGTGCCCAGAGCAGCTGGGGCTGCCCCTGGATCCCTGGCAGTGCCCAAGGCCAGGTGGGACACTGGGGCTTGGAGCAGCCTGGGACAGTGGGAGGTGGCCCTGCCATGGCAGGGGTGGCACTGGGTGGGCTTTGAGGTCCTTCCAACCCAAGCCAGTGTGTGATTCAAACTTCTGTATTTGTGATGTGCAGTGTGTTTGATTTATTTGTTGGGTGCAAAGGTAACACTGTAGGACCAGAGTCTGAAATAGGCTTTGTTTAAGCCAGGTTTAGATTTCAAGCTCTTATCTGCCAGAGGGGAGTGACTGACACATGAATTTCATTCATTTCTGCGTCAGCTGGGGACATAGCTCAGGGGTGATTATGGTGGTGCTGGGGTGACACTGGGACAAGGTGACCTTGAAGGTCTCTTCCAGCACTGATGGTTCTGTGAACTACAGACATGTAAAATGTGTTATTTATCTTGGAATGTCTGTCACCAGGTGTGACTCCTGTGACATTTAAGCGCTGCTCTGTTCTGACAGGGTTTGTTTGCATTGCTCATTTGTGGTGCAATAATGGGCCGGAATCTTTGCTATTTTTGTTTCAATCCCTACAGTTATGTAAAAACAATTAAATCGTAACAGTAATGGACTTTTCATTGATACTTTAAACTACTTTAGGGTTTTTTTTATTCACTTCCAAGAAAGGAGAACAACTGGAGTTTTGTCACTTGTGAATAGTGCTAATTAATGATACATAATTATATTTAATTATATTTATTACCTCCCTTACTTTCAGAGGTGCTTCTGGTTTATCTCTGTTTATCAATCCCCACACCCTTGTTATTTCCACTGTGCTTCTGGAGCACTGCTTACAAAAATTGGGGTTTGACAATCCCAGGGAGAGTTCATGCCCTGAGTCCTGGGCAGCACCAGCTCAGTCATGCACAAGAAACGTTGGTGTCACAAGGACTTACTGGAAGTCACTGGTGCCAGTAATTTGTTTTGTTGTATAAGGAGGCAGGAGAGGCATCAGGATTTAAATTAATTTAATTGAGCTCTGATTTTAAATAAGCATCTAAGGCAAGGCAGAGGCTGCATTTAAGTTTTGGATGAGTGAGAAGTGCTGGAGGAAACATTGAAATGTTTGGTTCTGATTCCTCCCACAGTTTCTGGGATGATCCCAAAGCCCCGAAACGCAAGAATTACTTCAGTCAATCTTCACAGCACTTTGCAGTGGGATGCACCAAGGTTTCCCAAAGGGAATGTCACCTACACTGTCCGATCCAAGAGGTAGGTCTGGGTTGGGCTGGCTTTGATTCACATCTTACACCTCTGTGTGCTTGGGATTTGTGTCCTTTCCAGAGGACAATCAGGAGCTGTCCCTTTGTTTCAGGTTGTGAGAGGCTTCCCTGCTGAGCTGAAGGACAGGACAGAGGCATTTTCTGGGCATTCACACCCAAGGCAGCTTTGTCCTGGGTTGTTTTGGAACCACAAACACATTTTAACATTGGATGGTATTGGCTGTATGTGTGGTTTTTCTCTCTCATGGAGCTGTTCCTGGTGATTGAAGAGACTTGGTCGTGTTGCTCCTTCCCTGATCTCTTAGATGCAGCCATCCCATCCCATCCTATCCCATCCCATCCCATCCCAACCACAGGCAGGGACACCTTCCACTGTCCCAGGTGCTCCAACCTGGCCTTGGGCACTGCCAGGGATCCAGGGGCAGCCCCAGCTGCTCTGGGCACCCTGTGCCAGGGCCTGCCCACCCTTCCAGGGAACAATTCCTGCCCAAGATCCCATCCATCCCTGCCCTCTGGCAGTGGGGAGCCATTCCCTGTGTCCTGTCACTCTCTGCCCATATAAAAGTGTCTCTCTCTTTTTTCTAAGCCCCTCCAGGCATTGGAAGGAGCTCTAAGCCTTCCCCAGAGCCTTCTCTTCATGCTTAGTTGAGAGAAGATTTTTCTGGGTTGTGTAGCCATGGCCCCTTGATCAGTACATTCCTGGGCAGGCTTTTGATGCATACCAGAAAGAATAAAATATACTAAATATCATCTATTAAATAATATATTGATCAAGGCCAGCTTGGACATTGGGGCTTGGAGCAGCCTGGGACAGTGGAAGGTGTCCCTGCCATGGCAGGAGTGGGATGGGATGAGCTTTAAGGTCCCTCCAACCCAAACCTTCTGTGGTTCTATTCTATAACCAGTTCCTGGTCACTTCCCAGCCCTGCTTTCTCTGGCTTTTCCTTGTGTGCAGATCCTGGAGACAGCTCCGAGCAAAGTCCCGGTTGGACAGCAGTGCCCTGCAGTGGCACTGGCTGAGTGGTTGCAGGCTTCTCTGAACTCCTGCCTGCTGAATGGAGTATTGTAACCCTGCCAGGAAAAGGACGTTTTCTACAGAATCAGAATTTTAATCCCTAAGTTTATCATGGATGGTATAAATCCATGGGTATAAAACCCTTAATGTGAGTCTTACACTCACCGGATACTTCTTTGTGTTCACAAGTCCTAGCTGCTTGCATTAACAGCTTCGCTGCTTTAAAGCCATTTAGCCTGTTCTAACTGCTTCTTTTCTACACTTTGTTTCTGTTCCCTGCAGCATCAACTTCCCTGGAGACACCTATGAGAACGTGGGGACGAAGCTGAGCCTCCCCGAGTGCGACGTGTCCTCGCTGTCGGCGTACGGGGACTACGTGCTGCAGCTCCGGGCCGAGGCAGGACGGCTCCGTTCCGCCTGGGTCACCCTCAGGTTCAAGCCCATGGATGACAGTAAGCCTTCTCCTGTTCTTCCCAAAAAAATACTGCCTGCTCTTCATGCCCCTGCACAGCCCGGCTCCCTGAGAAAAGCTAGAGGATGCCGAGTATTTTATAACTTAATTACATTGAACTATAACATTTTAGTTGTAACACGTGACAGAAAGCAGAGTAGGTTCATTATCATAGCATTGATAACCTCTTTTGAGGAGATTTTCAAATGAAGCATAATTTTCTCTTAAAATAAAGGACATCTCTATTTTCTGGCCAGGGAGAAGTTGTCTTCAAGGAGCCAGACTTCCTGTATATCTAAATAAATTCAGTTACTTCCTTCTTCATTGCTTTGCCAGACAAAAACCTTAATTTTTATTTTTTCTTACTTCAAAAAAAGCCACTTTCACAGAGAAAGATTAATTTTCAGCCAAGAAATCTTGATTGCACAAGGCATAAATAATTCAAATGTTTTCGTTTTTCAAACTGATCATAATCAAAACCCACAAAGCCCCACATTAAAACACTTTTCTAGAGGGTCTGCTCAGGACAGACAGATGTGAAAGTTTGGCCCAGAAGGAGAAGTGAGTGATAGCCATGGCAATGGTCCTTCCTCTCCTGGAGTCACCACAGCTGGCAAAAGGGAACTGGGTTTGTTTATAGGGTGTGGGAATGGAGCCTGCATTGGTACCTGGTGTTTAATTGCAAAAATAAAATCCCTTCCCAGAGCAGATCTGTGAGGAAAGGATTTATTTATGTCAGATCCAGGAAAAGAAGTTATTTTCTTCCAATGCATTATTTAAAAGGTGACTTACCACGGGTTGGATAAAAATGTGCAGCTGAGGCAGTGTGAAGTTGAATTCCCTCCTCTCCTCTCCTCTCTCCCATGTGCAGCAGTCATTGGCCCCCCTGATGTGAGGCTGAAGTCGGGGTCCGGGGCCCTGCACGTGGATTTCTCCGGGCCCTTTGCCGAGCACGAGCAGGGCAAGTGGCCCCTGAAGAAGTACTATGGCTCCTGGAACTACAGGATCCTCTACTGGAAGAAAGGCAGCACAGACACAGACCTGACCTCTGCTTCCCGGGTATTGTGACTCCCTGACTTTCATCTGGGCTTTGCCTGGAAAACACCATCCTGGGGAAGTCCTGGAAGCTCCTGGAGGCCCTGCACAGGCTGCAGAGCTCTGGAGCCAGGCTGGGAGAGCTGGGGGTGCTCACCTGGAGCAGAGGAGGCTCCAGGGAGAGCTCAGAGCCCCTTGCAGGGCCTAAAGGGGCTCCAGGAGAGCTGGAGAGGGACTGGGGACAAGGGATGGAGGGGCAGGACACAGGGAATGGCTTCCCAGTGCCAGAGGGCAGGGCTGGATGGGATCTTGGGCAGGAATTGTTCCCTGGGAGGGTGGGCAGGCCCTGGCACAGGGTGCCCAGAGCAGCTGGGGCTGCCCCTGGATCCCTGGCAGTGCCCAAGGCCAGGCTGGACATTGGGGCTGGGAGCAGCCTGGGACAGTGGAAGGTGTCCCTGCCATGGCAGGGGTGGGGCTGGATGAGCTTTAACATCCTTTCCAACCCAAACCAGTCTGGCATTCTGTGATTCTAAGAGTAAAAGTGGATCTCTACTAATTACAATTAATCAAATCTGGTCACTACAACTGGGACTTGGAGCAAATGCAGGAGCTGTGTAGTTAAACAGCAGCATGGACAGAATTTTCTCTTTCCATAATTATCAATAACTCTGTGTTCGTTCCCTCTTTGTGGGATTTTGGGCTTTTTACCCCCAAAAATATCTAAAAATGGGTAAGGCTTTTATTCACTGTGGTCACCTGCAGCCTTCACTTTGTATCCACTGCAATTCCCCTTCTCCCTCCCAGGGACAGCCTCTTCCAGAGGCAGTTGTATTACTCAGCCCAAAACACTGCTCCATACACAGTGCATGGAGAAAGATCATTAATCATGGACTAATTAGAGCATTATGGCCTCTATTTCAGGCAGACAGGAAGCCTCTGACCAGCAGACCCCAGTCACAGTTAATGAGTGCTTTGTACATCATTGCAATTTTATAGAATGGGACTCCACCCTGTACAGTTCTGACTTATATCTGTTACCTGCACAGTTCTTTGCCATTCAGTTCCAGAAAAGAAGGGGTCATCATTTCCCACAATGGTTTTCCATTCCCAAGCTCCTGACAAATGCAGGTATTCCTGCAGGTGGGATGCACTCGGCTGGATTTACCAGCGGAACAGAACTGCACTTTGTGCTTGGAACCCTTCCAAGTGTAACTCTGGGAGATTCCCTAGGGATCAAAGAGGCAGCAGGCAGAGGCTGGGTAACTTCACAGGTGCTTGCTCCAAGATGGAAACCTGGCTGGAGAGTCTCCTGTCCCTGAGGAGGGATGCTCTGCAGTTACAGTTCACTAACCCTGAACAGCAAGTTCATCTGCTCAGCCACTCACAGCTCCCAGAAATGTTTTCTTTCTTTCTTTTCTGTGGTTTTGTCTAAATGACAGATCACAGAATCACAGAACTGGGAAGGTTGGAAAAGCCCTCCGTGGTCATCAGTTCCAGCCATTAACCCAGCACCACGTGTCCACCACTAACCCATGTCCCCAAGTGCCACATCTACACATTTTTTAACACTTCCAGGGGTGGGGACTCCACCATTTCTCTGGGCAGCCTATTCCGGGGCTTGACAGCTTTTTCAGTGAAGAAATTTTTCCTAATGTGCAATCTAAAAGTCCCCTGGCACAGCTTGAGGCCTTTTCTTCTGGTGCTGTTCCTCCATCCCACTTGTTCCCTGTCGAGTTAGATGGTGTTTGTGTGTAACAGTGCTCCTAGCTGATCTCATTTGGTTGGGTGACAGTTTCTGGCTGCCACCAGATCTCATTTATCATCTCTCATTAGCCTAAAGCTTCGTTAGTGCTGCTGGAAACAGCCCAAAGATCAGTGGTGTGAATGGTCTCACACTGCAATTGTAATTGTACTTGTAATTCCTCAGTTATTCCTTAGCTAATTCCATAGCTAAGTCACTGATCTCGCACTCCTCAGTTTTTTGTTTTTCTCTGTTTTCAGGTAACTCAGGTAGACACCAAACACAGCTCTGAAATCCTGTCCCAGCTGGAGCCATGGACAGTTTATTGTGTCCGAGTGCAGGCGGTGATTCCCGAGTGGAACAAGACAGGGGAGCTGAGCAGGGAGCTCTGTGAGCAGACAACCCACAATGGTAACGTGGGGGACTGGGAAATCATGGAGTTACACACTGGGATGGCTTGGGAGGGACCTCAAAGCCCATCCAGTGCCACCCCTGCCATGGCAGGGACACCTCCCACTGTCCCAGGCTGCTCCAAGCCCCAGTGTCCAACCTGGCCTGGGGCACTGCCAGGGATGGGGCATTCCATAGGGAAAGTGATCATTTGAAAATAATTACTCAGAAATGCATCATGACAGTTTTAATTGTTTTTTTCCTTGTCTCTTGCAGGTGTAACCCCTGTGTGGATAATTGTGACTGTTCTGATGGGATCCATGCTGGTCATGGTCACAGCTGTCACCGTTTGTTTCTTCTCCAGTTTTTATCTGTACAGACTCACCAAACACGTTTTCTGCCCTTCCTATGTTTTCCCACAACACTTGAAAGAGGTTGGTTCTCTGCCTTACACATGAAAATCAGCCTTTCCAGCAGAACCACTTGGTTTTTCAAGCTCTCAGTGCCAAAACATTTAGAGCTTCTTTTATTTTGCCTCCTTTCACTGGCACCCGATGGTCAATGACCTGTAATTTGTAATAATCAGCTTTTTATGGCTCAGAAACAGGATGGGTTTGTTGAAGTGAGAGAGTACCAGGTGTCGACTTCAGTTCCTCATTTAACCAGTGAACAACAGAAATCTCTCTCTCTCCTGCCTTCTTTTAGACTTAAACGAGCTCATTTGTTCTCCTGCAGCAAAGTCCTGTCACGAGTGTAACCACGAGTTTTAACTGCAGTGAAGTGTCTAAGGAAGGAACCTGGACTAGATCAGCTGTACCAGAGCAGCCTGGGCTATGGGAGGTGTCCCTGCCCATGGCAGGGCTGGGATGGGATGAGCTTTGGAGTCCCATCCAACCCAAACCATTCTGGGAATCTGTGATTCTATGGAGTCTTAAAATTCCAGCTAAAAGGAGAGCAATGACAGCAGCCATTGCTGATGGGGACCCACTGCCCCTGTCACACACCCAGAACAGAGGGAGGCTGCAGCAGAATCTCTTCCCAGAAACAAGCATTTACAAAATACACTCCTGTTCCAACCTGTGCTCTCCTGAGTTCCTGCAGTTCCTCTGGGGCTTTCATTCTGACTCACTTAGAGCTCAGCACCTCAGGATGGCAGCTCACTTCGCACTTGGCTCCTGCTTTAGGTTGAACACGTGCTCAGCACCAGGAGTGTCATGGAATCCCTGAATCCCAGAATAGTTTGGGTTGGAAGGACTTTAAAGTTCACCTCATCCCACCCCTGCCATGGCAGGGACACCTCCCACTGTCCCAGGCTGCTCCAAGCCCCAGTGTCCAACCTGGCCTTGGGCACTGCCAGGGATCCAGGGGCAGCCCCAGCTGCTCTGGGCACCCTGGGCCAGGGCCTGCCCACCCTCCCAGGGAACAAGTCCTGCCCAAGATCCCATCCATCCCTGCCCTCTGGCACTGGGAAGCCATTCCCTGTGTCCTGTCCCTACCTCCCTTGGTTTGTAGAACCTGGAGCTCAGCAGCTGGGCAGGCAGCACCAGATCCACACAGGATGTGCTCAAGTTTCCTTTGCTCCCAGGTGGCTCTAAAGACAGGGAGAGCTTTGGGCTTGTGCTGTTCCAGGAATCAAAGGTCAGCTGCACCTCCCTAAAATGGGCGTTGGCCAAGGCAGTGCTTTCACTATGGGAGTGTTTCAGTTGCAGGTGTGTGCCAGAGCATTCCCAATCCCTAACAGTGAAGATCTTTGTGCTGATTTTTGTATCTACAGTGCACAGCACTCCTGACAGGGCAGCCGGGTTCTTATTCCAAACTCAGTTCAGAATTGTTTCATCTGAGGGCACCAGGATGAGCAGAGGGATGGAGCAGCTCTGTGAGGAAAGGCTGGGAGAGCTGGGATTGCTCAGACTGGGGAAGGAAAGGCTCTGGCGTGATGTAATTGTGGTCTTCCCGTGCCTGAAGGGTCCCAGGAGAGCTGGAGAGGGACTGGGGACAAGGCCTGGAGGGACAGGGCACAGGCAATGGCTTCCCAGAGGGCAGGGTTCTTGACAAATCTCTCTGTGAACTCCCTCCCCTACAGCCCAGTTACCATTTAGTGTTTGTTCCCAATCAAAACTGTTTGATTTTCTTCAAGTAAGTTTTGATTGCAATGAAGTCTCTGAGCCCTGGGGTTATTCTTGCAGAGAAAGGCACTTCCATCGCTCCCGAGCCTGGGACAGGATGTGAGGGAGCACATGATGCCATTGGCCCTGTGGGACTTGTAAGGCCTGAGGAAGCCACTTGCTGTGTGCAAAACACTCCCCATGTCGTTTAATGATCCCAATATTTCTGAGCAAACAGGATTGGACAGCTGCAGAGACCTAATCCTCATTTCCTCTTTGTTTCCCAGTTTTTGAGCAAACCTCCCAGTGCTCCGCAGCCTTTCCCTCCTCTTCCACAAGAAGAACTCCTGGTTCATGACAAGCTGACTGTGATTTCAGAAGAATCCCAAACCCTCAGTGATGGGAGTGGGGATGAGGCCAGCAGGACACCAGAGCACCCTCAGGGCTCTGCACAAGGAGACTCTGGCTCAGGAATGGGAGCAGCCTCAGGAAAAGCCTAAATATCCTCCTCATTCTTCCTTGGAAAAGGAGAAGCAAATGGAGTTTTGGGTTTATGTCATTGCTGCATTCTTCAGCAGGAAAAATCTACCGACAAACATGTGGGCACAGACTTTTGACAGAATAATTTTATTTCTTTTAAGTACAAGAAACCTGGCTCTAAATGAGGAATTAAATGATCCATAACTTTTGCCACTGTTGGCTGTGGCCCCCTGAGGAGTTGTAGCAATTCCTGGCACCGATTGTGACATAAAAAGCAAACGTCATATATATATATATTCATATGTATATATATATATATATATATATATACACACACACACACATATATATATAAAAATACTAATTACTTTAATGAACTATTTATTGCAAAAACTAATCAAAATGTTTATAAAAGAAAATCATATTTTGTAAAGAAAGACCTGATCTGGTTTATTTTTTTCTACTGAGAAATGAAGTGTTTTTAAGGATGTCCCCACTGGATGTCTCCACTTTGTATGGAATTTATTCTTCCCTGATGCAAAGTTGTGACGTTTTTAGGGTGGGATGAACTGATATCTATGCAAAACTTGGCAGCTGAAATGGGAGTTAAATTAGGTTCATTTTAATTATCTACTGATGTGTATTCCTAATTTAAAAACTCCAGGGAGCTGTGACTCCCTGTTCCCAGTGCAGCCTCATCCACACAGGCGGATAAAGGCTGTAGCCAGCCCCGGGGCAGAAGTGGGACCTTCGCACTGGGCATTCACTGGGTTTGTGTGTTACTGCATCAAAGTGAGAGTGAGAAATTAAATTCTGTCACCTAAAGGAACCTTCCAGGAGTGAAGTTGTGTCTCAGCTTGGTGTGGGAATTGCACCATTTTGGGGGTTGATGTTTGTTACTTGATGCATAAATATCCCCTTTTTGGGAGTGGTTGCAGGAAGAAAACAGGAATTGATTCCATCAATTTTCCTCTCCCAGCTCCCCTCTGAGGATGCTCAGGAGGGATCTTCCCAGTGTCCCCAGCTCCCTGACAGGAGGGGGCCGCCGGGGGGGTCGGGCTCTGCTCCCAGGGAACAGGGACAGGAGGAGAGGGAACGGCCTCAGGCTGGGCCAGGGGAGGCTCAGGGGGGACAGCAGCAGGAATTTCTCCATGGAAAGGGAGGTCAGGCCTTGGAAAGAGCTGCCCAGGGAGGTTTGGAGTGCCCATCCCTGGAGGTGTCCAAGGAAGGGCTGGAGGTGGCACTCAGTGCTCTGGGCTGGGGACAAGGTGGGCATCCGGCACAGCTGGGCCTGGATGGGCTGGGAGGGCTTTTCCAGCCTCAGGGATCCCGGGATTCTGGGATTCGATGGAATCTGCACGTGCTTTTTCTGCACTTTTTAATTTTGTCTTATTCTGCTTTAATGGGGAATATGAAATTTACTGAATTGATTTTTTTCAAGGTATTTGGTTTCATTGGTGCTTTTCTCCACCTCTCCCCAGGGCTGCTCTGGGAATGCTGATCCTGTGTCTGGATCACCACTCCAAGGAACAAGTCCAGCTCCCTGTGTGTTCCCTGTCCCTCCGCCCACAGCAGCAGCTTCTTTCTATATTTTCTCTTTCTCCCCTTCCCCCCCTTTTTTCTGGTTTTCAGAGTGGCAAAGCCCCATGGTGTAACACCCACTGCACGTGGAGCTGGCTGAGGAGGGGCTGGAGATTCCCTGCCTTTCCCTCACTGATCCTAGAGCTGCTTTGCGTGGAAGGACAGCGAGTTCCTGTCAGCCAAACATGGCTGGAATCCATCAGCTGGTTCCAAGGTTCTGCTGAGGGCAGAGATAAGGCAGAGATAAGGCTGTGCCACTTCAGTACGGGCTCACTGCTGAGGCAAACTGGGGCAGAATAGAAATTACAACTCTGGCTGCTCAGGGATATTGGGAGTTTAGATGGAAGCAGGAAAAGTTTCTGCAAGGGCNAAACTGTATAAATATTAGGCTTGAATGAAAATAAACTTGGAGTCTTGCTGATCATTCGTATCGAGTGCTGCTTACTCCCGCTGATCCCGCGAATGGTGACCCTGCAATGGTGACCCCGCACTGCCCCACAGCCTGGGACACTTCCAGGAATTAGGAGCTGCTAAAATCAGCCCAGATGTGGTTTATTTGGGCTGATCTACACCTTGGTTTGCTTCAGAAATCTTTCTGCCCCACACCCAGGAAAGCTTTTGCAGGTGAGAGGCCTCTTCCTCAGCCACAGCTTCCGTGAGAGTCACAACGTGAGCCAGGCCTGGGGACAAGGGACAGCCTCTGCCTGTCCCCACATGGGCTGTGTGGCCCCACAGGTCCTCCAGGAGCCTGGGACCTCTACAGGGAAGAAACAATTAAGAGGAGGAGAAATAATTTAGAGGGAAGCAGTAATTCAGAGAAGAGTTTGTCTTCAGCTGAGCTTGTGGACACTACGACGACAATGAATCAATAAATCAGGTGAACTTTGGCCACGTTCTGATGTAAACTGAAAGCACACAGAGATGCTGGAGGCTGCTCACTCTGGTACAGCATGTTCTGGCAAAGCCAGGAGGAAAACAGACCCCTTGGAAGGCCTGGGAGTGCTTGGAAAAAGATTTCTGAAATGCAAAGAAGAGTGGAATGATTAAGGAATAGGGAAGTGGGGAATACTAAAGGAGAAGAGTCTGAGCTTGTGTTCAGCAAAACAGATTCCAGAAGAGGGCAATGAGGAAAGACAGAAAGGAACAGTTTAGAGAACTCCAGTCAAGGGAGTGGAGTGAGAATTTCAGGGAGAAAGAAACCGGAGTCCAGGAGCACCCCAGGGGTCAGGGACACAGTCAGTCCCCAGCTCCCCATTTTTATCTCTCCCTATTGGGAACTTTGGGGTCTTCCCTGCCCAGCAGGTCCCGGAGGTTCTGAGCCCCAATCCAGAATGAGTCCCACTGAACAGCAGAGCCAGAGAGGCTTTCAGAAAAGCTTTTAAATAGATTCTTAACCAGAAATACTTGTGCTTGTAAGTTCATGCTTTTTTCTTTTTTCTGAGGCAGACTGGGGAAGAGCCATTATCACCTGGCAAAATGTCATTTTCTAGGATTCATCACCCTAGAAAATTATTACTGAGTAAGTGGGATTCAAAGCAATGCTCCTTCCCTTGAGATTTTGCTGCTGTGAAGAACAAGGCTGCAAAGAGCTGCTTTACAGGAAGAACTCTGAATAATCCACAGGCTTTGGACCATCTGTGTACAATGCACTGGAAATATTTCTTCCCTAGGGATCGGAGTTCCTGAAGTTCATTGTGCATTCTCTCAAGCCATTACTGAAGAACACTGAGGGCATGGAAGGATGATGGCAGCACAAAGACAGTAACATCAATAACCTCAGGATTCCCCCCTGCAGAAAGCACCAAAGAATCTGATTAACAACTTTCAGTTCTTCCATTTTCCCATCAACTCTGCCACCACGTCACTCAAGTCTCCTCTCTAATTTTCACTCCTTCCTCTCTGCTCCTCTGGTTCTGTGACAGAAACCACATTACAGTTCCTCAGAGAGGGACTTTGTTTTCCATTTGGGTGAGTGTTGTGACAAAGGCGATGGAAATCCCACCAGGATTTGCAGTGGGTTGGATTTTCAGCTGTGCTGACCTATGGGTGAAACCAGGCTCTGGAACTCCCCTGAACAGAGCAGAACTCACTGGTGACTCTGAAATTCCAGCCTGGAGAAGAGAAGGCTCCAGGGAGAGCTCAGAGCCCCTTGCAGGGCCTAAAGGGGCTCCAGGAGAGCTGGAGAGGGACTGGGGACAAGGCCTGGAGGGCCAGGACACAGGGAATGGCTTCCCAGTGCCAGAGGGCAGGGCTGGATGGGATCTTGGGCAGGAATTGTTCCGTGGGAGGGTGGGCAGGCCCTGGCACAGGGTGCCCAGAGCAGCTGGGGCTGCCCCTGGATCCCTGGCAGTGCCCAAGGCCAGGTTGGACATTGGGGCTTGGAGCAGCCTGGGACAGTGGGAGGTGTCCCTGCCATGGCAGGGGTGGCACTGGAGGGGCTTTAAGGTCCTCCCAGCCCAAACCTTCTGGAATTCTAAATATTCTCCATGAAGATGGAACTTGCATTCCATATTACACATTTTGAAGGGACCACAGGCTCTAAAAAGAGGTTTATGCCAGGCTTTCCACGTTCTTTCAGCCTGATTGATGCAATTTAGGACACTTCTGTCCTTCCAAACCTAATCCCAGAATCATCAAGGCTGGAAGAGCCCTTCAGGATCATCCGGTGCCACCCCAGCAGCACCAGCATCACCCCAAACCCTGTCCTCAAGGGCCACATCCAGACACCTCTGGGACACTTCCACAGACTCTGACTCTACCATTCCGTGGGCCTGACCCAAAAAATCATCCTTCCTGCTCCTCAGCACTGGTGAGGCCTTGTGGAGAGCTGTACCCAGGGCTGGGGAGAGTCAGGAGGAGGACAAGGAACAGACTCGAAGGAAGATGATGTTATGTGGTCTGGGGAAAGAAGTCTGGTGGCAGAGTAATGACAGTGTTAAAAAATGGGAAAGGCTTCTGAAAGCAGGGAATGAATCACCTGTGCTGTGTCCGTGAGGGAAGTGAGAGCACTGACAAGACTGCAACAAAACTGAGACAAGGAAAGTTTTCTAGTGGTGAAACCAAAAAAATACAGATGGCATTGCCTGACAAGGGGGACATAAAACAAAAAATCTATTGGGAAGGGGTAGATAGATCTGATCCCTCCTTGGGCTCCCTGAGGTCCTTCCTTCCTGAACCACTGTTCCTACACTTTCCACACAAGATGAAATGCTGTATTTGTCCCTTTCATCCTGTTCCAGAGCTGACATGAGAAGAAACCACCAAATGATGTCTCCTTTGTCTGTCAGCCAACAGAAATAAAACCAGCAGAGCCCAAAGGGCCTCATTTCCTCTGTCACAGGAGTGTTTAGGGACAGAGATCAATGGCCACGGGGACACACATCGTCCTCCCCAGGCTGCTTGTGCTCTGCAGATAAGGCTTCTCTCCTCACAGGCTGGGCAACACCGGTTTCTGTTTCTTTCTTGTATAATATCAGCGAGGAAGTTGTATTCAAACTCAGCAGAAGATAAACTGTAAATATTTAGTAGGTTATAGAATGTTTCTAGCAGTGCAAGGCTGGCTCAGCCAGTTGCAGTTCATGGTCTACACGGCAAAATGGTTACCCTGAGGTGTGGTTACATAAAGAACTTGCCATAAAATGTTTCCTGATCAACTGTTGGAGCAGGAGGTAACAAATCCTCATGGAGTGAATCTGACTCAGGCTCAGCAATGCCCTGCAACACCCAGCAATGTCCCTCACACGCTGCTGTAGCCATGGATTGATGTTCTGCAGGCTCAGCAATCCTGGAGGGCCCTGGAGCAGCTCCGTGCCCAGGACAGGCTGAGGGAGCTGGGGCTGCTCAGCCTGGAGAGGAGCCCCAGCTGAGAGGGGCCCTCAGCCCCGGCTGTCCCTGGCTGCAGGGAGGGCTCAGGGCAGGGCCCGGGCTCTGCTCCGGGGCCCAGCAATGGCACCAGAGCCACGGGCAGGGCCTGAGCCCAGCAATTGCCCTGCACAGGAGGCAGAACTGCTGCCCTGGGCAGGGCCCGAGCTGGGACAGAGCCCAGAGAGGGGCTGGGGTCTCCTCCCTGGGGATATCCCAGAATATCCACAACCCTGTGCCCTGGGCCCTGGGATGATGCTGGAGCAGGGAGCTGGCACCAGATGGGACCCACTCTGGTCCCTTCCAACCTCACCCATCCTGGGATTCCGGGATTCTGGGAGCCTGAGATTAGCAGACGTGCTCAGAGTACATGCAGCACCTGCATGGCACAAGAGGCAGCAGCAGCCAGGAACATTTTTATCCAAAAGTCTGTCTGGAAAGCCTGTGTACTCCCTAAGAAGCAAAGCCTGTCATGTTTATAACTGCCAGGATGTTGAGGGCACAGACCTTTGCCCACCAGAGTTTCAAATCCTCCTCTGTGGCCTGCCCACTGAGGAGTTTGTGTTTGAGGGGGTGGGAAGCGAAAGGTGAACACCTGACTTTACCTCCCCAAACCCTGCAGCTGGGAAGGCCCGTGGAAAATATGAAACAAAATAAAGAGGAGCTCTTTGATCTTGTGATTGGAACTTGCGGCTGCCAAAAGTGGAGCTGAGCCCAAGCCCCAGTTCAGGGGCTGTAACATTCCCACTGCATTTAATGTTCACTGCACCATTCAATCAAACATTTCAGAAATGGACAAACTGCGGCTAAACAGAGATTTTTTCCTTCCCAGACAACCACAGAATCCAGAATGGTTTGGGTTGGAAAGGACCTCAAAGCCCATCCCATCCCACCCCTGCCATGGCAGGGACACCTTCCACTGTCCCAGGCTGCTCCAAGCCCCAATGTCCAACCTGGCCTTGGGCACTGCCAGGGATCCAGGGGCAGCCCCAGCTGCTCTGGGCACCCTGGGCCAGGGCCTGCCCACCCTCCCAGGGAACAATTCCTGCCCAAGATCCCATCCAGCCCTGCCCTCTGGCACTGGGAAGCCATTCCCTGGGTCCTGGCCCTCCATGCCTTGTCCCCAGTCCCTCTCCAGCTCTCCTGGAGCCCCTTCAGGCCCTGCAAGGGGCTCTGAGCTCTCCCTGGAGCCTTCCCTTCTCCAGGTGAGCACCCCCAGCTCTCCCAGCCTGGCTCCAGAGGGGCTCCAGCCCTGGAGCAGCTCCGTGACCCTGGGTATGTGCCAAGGGCTGTGTAGCCGCACTGGGTGCACTCGGTGATCCCCGCGTGTCCCTCGAACTCGGGATATTCTCACTTTGTGACACCTCCCATTGCCTGGGGCGTCAGCGGGAGCTGCGGGAGGGGTGGGTGGGTCCCGATACCGCCCTCACACAGCCCCGGCCCTCCCCGGAGCGCTTTTACACCGCCCTCACGCAGCGCCGCCCCTCCCCGGAACGCTTTCACACCGCCCTCACGCAGCCCCAGCCCTCCCCGGAGCGCTTTTACACAGCCCCGGCCCTCCCCGGAGCGCTTTTACACCGCCCTCACGCAGCCCCGGCCCTGCCCAGAGCGCCCGCACAGCGCTGCCCGCGCCCGCCCCTCACAGCGCCCGGGCGGCTCCTGCGCAGGCGCCGCCGCCGCCGGCGGAGCTTCCGGCCGCGCTGCCCTGGATGGCGGAGCCCGGGGATGGAGCGGCGGCGGAGCCCGGGGAGGGATGGACGGAGGAGCCGGAGGAGCCCGGGGAGGGATGGACGGAGGAGCCGAGGGGCAGATGGATGGCGGAGCAGCGGCGGCTGTGGGTGCCGGGCGGGCGCTGGCTGGCGGCGGTGCTGCCCCTGCTGCTGGTCGCGGTCCCGCTGCCCTGCGCAGGTGGGTCCCGGGAGCCCTCAGGGAGCGGGGCTGGTGCGGGGCCGCCTCCCCGGGGCCGAGCGTGGAGCGGGGCGCGGGTCCCGCTGCGGTGCCGGAGCTCGGCGGGGATGCGGGACGGGATAGCGGTGTCGGTGAGGATCTGTCATGTTTCCAGGGTTTTCCGGGAATCACGGAATGGTTTGGGTTGGGAGGGACCTCAAAGCCCACCCAGTGCCACCCCTGCCATGGCAGGGACACCTCCCACTGTCCCAGGCTTCTCCAAGCCCCAATGTCCAACCTGGCCTTGGGCACTGCCAGGGATCCAGGGGCAGCCCCAGCTGCTCTGGGCACCCTGTGCCAGGGCCTGCCCACCCTCCCAGGGAACAATTCCTGCCCAAGATCCCATCCAGCCCTGCTACCCTTCAGCTTCAGGCCGTTCCCTGTGTCTTGTCCCTCCATCCCTTGTGGACAGTCCCTCTCCTCCATCTCAGTCCCACTTGCTCCCGGTGAATTGCGCCGGCTGCAGCGTGGGACAAAGAGCTTTGGAATCCCGTTATTTTGCTTGGAAGTCTCAGTCTGGCAGAGCCTAAAGGATAAATGAGGAAATGAGAGGTAGGATGGCAGGATGGGGGTTTTGGCTCATAGGGCAGGAGCTTGTGCCTTTTCTTTTGTCCTTACACAGCAAAAAACAACTCTTGCCCAAAACCTCTTGCTCCAAGAGAAAGTACTGTGAAGTATTGCAAAGGAGGGCAGAGTGACTATTTGTACAGGCAGAGAATGACAGAACAAGGTACAGTGGTTTTAGACTGCCAGAGGGCAGGGCTGGATGGGATCTTGGGCAGGAATTGTTCCCTGGGAGGGTGGGCAGGCCCTGGCCCAGGGTGCCCAGAGCAGCTGGGGCTGCCCCTGGATCCCTGGCAGTGCCCAAGGCCAGGTTGGACATTGGGGCTTGGAGCAGCCTGGGTCTGGATGGGCTCTGAGATTCAAACCCAAACCATTCTAACTCTGGAATTCAGAGTAATTGCTCTGCTTCAGTGGCCTCTCCCTTTCCCCTGTGCCAAGCCCAGCTGTTCCGTGTGCTGCTGCTCCAGGATAAAGCTCTGGCTCTGAGTTCTCCCGGGTTCTCCAGAGCGCTTCCTGGTGTCACATGTAAGGGGCCTCCTCTTCCTCCTTCTGCTGAAATGTTGACTGAAATTTTCCATTGGTTCCTGCACACAGGGATGTCGTAAGCACCGAGCATCATGTGCCCTTCCTGGGATTTCCCCTGATAGCGGGGTTTGCTGTGTTGCCATTTCTTGCTTTCTTCTGCTGTTCGATAGATTTTGTTACATAATCATTATTATTTTTAACCATCGTTTATGGACAATGTTGCTTAAAGTCTGTTAAATGCAGTAGTGACGTTTCTGTATTAGAACAGTTTGGAGGTTGTTTTAGTTTGTTGGAATTTGACAGGGGAAGGAGATAGGCAGATGTGCTAAAAGCATTTCTGGTTTTTATCTCTTCTTCCCACAGAAGTTTTATCTCTTATAATGGTTTCTCAGAACCCAAGTGACATCATGCTTAAGTGAACAAACAGCAATTAGTTTTAAATGTCTGCCTTTTAAGCATAAATAAAATAAGGCAGGAAGAAGTCTTGATTTTGGGGTTTTTCTTTGCATAACGAGTTACTACCTAAATCACAAAATTTCTCTGCTGATTAAACATCACTAAGTTTGCTCCTTCCTTCCTGCATAGCTGTTCATTGGGAAATTAATGATTTTTGAAATTAATTGCGGGAAGAAAGCACAAAACTCACTGGAAATAGGGAAATATGTGAAAGGGTGGATGGCTGGATCACGTATTTGTGTCTTAGTGCGAAGGATCAAGAAGTATCCTGAAAAACTGGATCAACACTTGTCATGGAAACAAGTGCAGTGGTATTGAACAGGAAAATGTGCAGGGCAAAGAGAGGAGGGTTAAAATACAAGATCTGGAAAAAATAAAACTTCCACACAACAATTACCAGGCATTGTTTTGTTGGGTGTTTTTAGAAAGCCCCGCAAGTATCGGGGCCTAGCTGTGCTAATTAGAAAGAAACGATTAGGTCATGTCTCTTATAAATTAGACTTCCATTCATTAATCTCAGCCAGTTTATTGTGATTTTGTTTTACACTGCTTCAAGCAAGTTGAACCGTTTGGAAGGAATAGAAAGAAGGACAATAAAAATTCCTTCAGGAAGCTGGAAACTTGGCTCAAAAGGAAAACTTAAAGAACTGGTGCTGCCCTTCAGCTTCCTCTTGGTTGTGAGTTGTGTAGAACATAATTTTCAAGTATGTCTGAAATAAAGAATGTGCTTGATATCCAGGGAAAGAAGGGACTGCAGAGGGCATATCCCAGATGGGATCTTGGGCAGGAATTGTTCCCTGGGAGGGTGGACAGGCCCTGGCACAGGGTGCCCAGAGCAGCTGGGGCTGCCCCTGGATCCCTGGCAGTGCCCAAGGCCAGGCTGGACGCTGGGGCTTGGAGCAGCCTGGGACAGTGGGAGGGGTCCCTGCCATGGCAGGGGTGGCACTGGGTGGGATTTAAGGTCCTTCCCAACCCAAACCGTTCTGGGATTCTGGGATCTGACTCTCCCTGTGTGCTCCTGCTCCAGGGCTGGATTACTGTAGCTTCTCCCAGTGCCATATTGTAATTAAAATATTGTATTGTAACATTGTTTGTATCCAGAGCAGGATATTTGCCTTTCCCAGGGTATTTCCCAGCTTTGCAAAACACTGGCCTGGCTTAAAACATGGACTGGGTTTCTTCCATCACCCTGTTCTTGGAACTGGGGAGAAGATCTCTGCTGAGAACGTGGATCTCAACAGGATTTTCTTCCTGCTCCCACACCTCCGTTTTCCCATCTGACCTGCTGAGGTCTAACGAGGAATATTGTAAGGCTTCCTTGTAAAGGTGGGGAAGATAATCTGAGTATTTGAATTTCTACCCAAGGCAAACAAAAATACTATAATAATTGAAATCTAGGAGTGTTTTTATCAATTGGAGTCTGTGGGGCCCTTGTTGTCACAAACTTTTTGGCTGAATTGGAGCCATCTGTTGGATAAATATCTGGGAAAAAATCTGGTTTATCCTTTGTTTTCTTATTTTCTGAGCAAATGTCCTTTGGCATTCTCTGGGTTTGTCTTTGTCAGAAGAGCAACAAATTCCTGCCTTGTAGGAATAAATTCTGTTGTGGGAGCCACAGGGTTTTATTGAATTATTTGGCTTTCATGTTTTTTGTGCTTTCAGGAGTTATTTCCCAAAATCTGCAGCCTGTGGATCCCACTTAATTCTCCAAAAGCATTTTGCAGAATTCAGTCCATTTGTTTTCCACACGTTCCTTTTGTAGGAAGAGAACTTGTGTAGAATAAGAAACAGTATTTGCAGTGAAGAGCCTCTCCCAAAGTCAGGTTCAGGATAAGCCATTATTGCCCAAAGAGCCTTTGACTGCCCAGCTGAAATAGGATTTATTGGTTCTGATTCCTTCTTAATACAATCAAATATCAGATCGATATCAAACAGCGATTTCAGGGGTTTCAGATAATGGTTTAGAGATTGTAACCATTGGGAAGTAATTAATAACACACAACAGATAAAATAGAAAGTCAAAGCCAAGAGGTGTATTTTACTTTACTTTTATTTTATTTTATTTTATTTTATTTTATTTTATTTTATTATTATTTTTAAATTTTTATTTTATTTTTATTTATTTTTTATTTTAAATTTTTTAAATTTAAATTTTATTTTAAATTTTTATTCTATTTATTTGTATTTTATTTTAATTTTGATTCTATTTTAAAATTTTTTTAATGTTTTATTTTTATTGTATTTTACTTCTTTTATGTATTTTTATGTTGTTTTTACTTTTGTTAATTTTTGGTTTATTTTCTATTTTTATATCTATTTTTTAG
>VXAD01002808.1:699001-713521 GCA_013399195.1 Dicrurus megarhynchus | reverse complement strand
CAGGCAGAGATTTTAACACAGTGATGTTCTGTGGAAGCCTTTATTGGAATTCCTGCACACTTACAGTGACTTCATGGATGGGACTGTGTCCTGTGTGAACATAAAAATAAATCGCCCAAACAATGTCATAACACTTCAAATATACTTAATTGTCATGAATTTTTCTCCCAGAGATTCAGAGTAGTACATGCTCAAAAGGGAATGATTGTAGAATTTGAAATGTAAGGATTCAGAGAGCAAATTAATGTCTAATTATGAATGCTAAAAATAAAAACAGAGCTATTAATTTCAGAAGCAAATGATGAGCCCTTTTGTTATGAAGAAAAATAACATCCCTCTAGAAAATATCTGAAGAGTCCCTTGATATTTTTTCTATAATTTACTCAAACTACTGCCAAAATTTTCCTCTGACAAGTTGTCTCATGAAACTATTTTGTATTCGCTCATGCAGTTGCCACCTTTCAAGACGACCTCAGGTTCAGGAATAATTAATGCAAAACTAAATGTGAGTTTATTAAACTAGAGGAGTTTGGTGAAAAGCTAAGTAGAGCTATGTTTCCTAACTCAAATTGAAATGGTACCATCAGATCTCAGTGCAGATTACGAAGAATATAATTTCTCTGAAATTACTCCCTTGACAGACACCTAAGTAAAAGGCAGTTTAAAACACAATGAAAAGGTCATTATCCTCATATTTTAGAGCTGCAGTTCCCAAGGGAATGCTTAAGCATCCTTTAAAATATATGGAAAATGGGAGGGTAGAGAACGGGGGGAGGAAAGGAGGCTCAGGGCTCCCTGTTACGTGTTCCTGCAGCAACACAACGTGAAGAGCAAAGCAATCTCTGTAGTGCCAAGGCCCAGACCCACCAAACAGACACATTGCACCAGGAAAGGAGTTCTCATTTGGTGGAACATCAAGTCCAGGGGCCACTTCACACGTCAAGTATTTCATAAAATCACAGATTCACAGAATAGTCTGAGTTGGAAGGGACCCATCCCTATCATTGAGTCCAGCTCCTGGCAGGACACAACAGTCACACCACGTGCCTGAGAGCATTGTCCAGACACTCCTTGAACTCTGTCAGGCTTGGTGCTGTGACCACTTCCCTGGGGAGCCTGTTCCAGTGCTCGACCACCCTCTGGGTGAAGAACCTTTTCCTGATATCTAAACTAAGCCTCTCCTGACTCATTTCTATGAGCACATCCAAATGTGAATGCAGGATTTTGTGTGAAAGACCCATAAGTATTGGCTAAAATGAAAGAATTTAAGCCCAAGTCCATGTAACACTTTTCTTTTGTAAAAAAAGGACACATTTTCTGTTACTCCAATGGATTTAGTTCAATTGCACCGAAAACAGCATTCAACTTATTATAAGCAATTGGAAAAGTAAGAGGAGAAATTTCTTTTTCCCTCGGAAAAATCTTGTCAGCTTTTCAAACCTCCCTCTCTCTGAAGGGCATTCAAACTGCACCAAATAACAAAAATCCCCAAAGATGCATAATTAATGCGGTAGTTCAGCTAGTATGTTGAAAAACAAGGAAAACATTGTATACATGATTAATAAAAAGATTATTTAAAATTGCACTTCTGAAGTAGAGACCAGAGGTCCAAATGTAAATTATATCAGATTCTGGAGTCCCAAAAGCATTGTCTTTATTTTAATAATGACACGTTGTCTCCACTGCCTTCTCTGTAAAACTCTCAAAATGCCAATTATCCAAGGAAGTACACATCTTCCCGGGTGAATTTTGCAATTCACCTGTCGCTGAAGCAGCCGTGACCAGACTGCTACAGCAGTACCAGAGTTACTAACTGAACACTAAAGTGCTGAGAGGTTGTCCTGCAAGCACAGCCACAAATTACAGCAAATTTATGTTGGTTTTCATAAGTAGGTGCAGTACAGGCCAAAGAAAAGCTCTTGGCTGTGGCTAGCATGGCAATGCAGCCTGAGCAAGTTACACAGACGAGAGGCAGGTTTATCAGCTAGAGGCTGTCCCAGTCCCACATTGCAGCTTCACAGCTCTGGCAAGATCACGGTGCAGCAAGGTTTGCCCATCTGAAAAGGACCATGAAGTTACCCCTGGATGGTAACTGGAGACTTTGACACGTGGAGGCTCTGCTCAGGTCATCCACAGCACAGCCAGGCTGTTGCCCAGAGCAGTGCTCAGCTGGCAGGACCTTTCCCAGCTTCACCAACTTCAGCTGGCACAGCCCCAGCCCGTGCGAGCTTCCCGAACAGCCACCCTCATGGCCAAGGGCACAGCTGCTCCTTCACAGCAAACACTGCTCACAAAATCACCACATCTTCCCAGAACTGGATCCTCCCGCTGCTTTTATTCATGTCTCATATTTTCCCTCACTTTTAGGGCCAGGTTTCTTTCCCTGACACAGCTGTGCTTTGTACACCTCTGTGAGTGGTGCTAAAGCCTTCACATCTCCTCCTCCAGCTCTGTGAACAGCAGCATCCATTCCTCCCTGCTCTCATCTCACCTTTCTTTGTTTACCTTCCCTTACCCCATTTTTCACCTGACATTGACACTCATTCTCCAAGCACATTCTCCCTTTTCCTCCTAAGCTCCTACTGTGGTACAAAGCTTCCAGATTGTGCTGCCACCCTTCCTCCCATTCCAGGAAAGAAAGTCACACATGCTCCATGCAAGTGCTACATAAAAGTACTGCAGAACTGAGTCTTGGACTATGGGATGTGGGGGGCTTGCTATCAGTCTTTGGTCCATGATCTTTGATAAGCAAATGCCCCCTGATTAAAAAAAAAATGGAATTTCTGTATATATTCAAATCTGGGCATATCACACATCCTTATGAAGAGTATGCAGTGACTCGGGAATCTTCATACACTGGGGTGAGATTCACCTGAGCACTCACCAACATCCATTTAGTTCTTGAGACATTAAAAATTAGGGAAGAGCCCAAAGTGAAAAGAGTTTGAGATTAGAACCAGTGAACTAAACAGAGGTTACTTCCTTTGTACTTGTAGAAGGAAATCCATGTCTCTATCCCTCACCAGTATTATAACCTCCTAGAAATTTTTTTATTTTTTAAAAATTTTTGATGTTTGAGAAGAGTAAAGACAATGTTTTGGATATGATTATGATTTCATTTCATGGCTTTTGCCCAGATCCTGAGCTTACATATCTGGCCAAAACATTGCCTGTTTGATGTTGCAACAAAGAAAAATTAGTCCGTAGCATGCCTACAGTTCATAGTTCACAGATTGCATGTTTCATATTAATGGCATAATAAATATTTTCTTTTTTGTACTAAAAGCAGTACGTGATTTGAACTGATGTCTGCATTTCAAGAAGCTGCCTGCATTAAAACAAATAGCAAAGATGTGCAAACTAACTATCCAGACTGGCTGGGGCTAATAGATCTTTTATCTTGTTTTATAAGAAATTCTTTTTGAAAACAAGAACTTGCCTTAGCAAGGATTTAAAAAAGAAAGGAAAGGGAATGAATCAAAATAGTTCATTTGCTTTATAATATATATATATAAAAATTATATGTGTAAGTTATGACATTCTTTACCTCATACTCAAAAAATTTCCTATGGACGATGAGGTGGAAGAGCTCTGGAATTTACTTATAACTCCTGTAAGTCAAGTGTGGCAAGCCAACGAAGGAGGTGGTTATGCAATAAAACATGAAAAATAACATAGTTCATGGTGAAGATATATCTAATTGATATTCTGAGGCAAGTCTTTGCTACTTGCTTATAAACAAGTGGCAACAATCTGAACATAAGGAAATTGCTTTCCCAATGTAAGCAGGTTTGGACCAGAGAAGGTACACTTAAGCATAAGTTGTTATATAAGTTGCTCTTCTAAGGACACACTTCAAACAATTTCTCAGTTGAAATCTTCCTCAGAATGATACCTGAGTTTTGCTGCCCTGCTGATGGAAATTGGACATAAATGGATCTAGCTGAAACTGTTTGGACTATAACTTCAGGCACTTTCAACCTTGGTGAACTTCAACCTTCTCCAAAGTCTTTCTACAAAAGTTTTTAGATTGATTTTAAGAGGCACTTATGCAAAATCGTGAAAATATAGTGAGAATTACGTTGGGATGAAGCCTTATCATTTCTGTGCAGTACCTAGGTGCTTTCTGGTAGGCCTCTAAATAAGCTTGTGTAGGATATCCAGGGACCGGGAAAGGGAGGTGAATGAGCTGAGTTCCATTAAACCTCCACTAAATCCAGTACAGGGAGTCCTACCCCCTTCCAGAGACCCAGCATTCCCATCCTGTGCTGGGCTGCTCTGTCCCAGCTGGGAGTCATTCTGCACATGTGGCAGGATTCATCAGGCTCTGCGGCAGGGACCAGCTCATCTTACTGCCACTGGAGGTCAAGCACCTCTAAAATTGCTTTCTTTTCCCTTCATAAATTAACTCCCTGCATTTCCATTCTTTGAAGTGTGAAAACATCAGACTACGACCACCCTGTACAGAGAGATGAGTCATGAAGAGAGCAGTGAGAAATTTATCAAAGAAAGGGGAAAACACCAAAGGCTCTTTGAAACTCCTGAGGCTACATTCATGTCTGCAAGTAGTAAGGCCCAACAGGAGCAAATGTGTAGTTTGTCTCACTTCTGAAATCACAATATCTAACCTACAAGCATTTGGGGGACTAGGGGATACTCTGAACTATTCCCAGTCTAGTCCCACCAGCTGGGACATATCAAATATAGTCTTAGAGCACATCTCCTCACTTAAATTCATTTGAGGGCAACGCAGTTTGCGCACTCTGTGAGCTAAAGCACTCTAAGTTGCAATGACTCTGAGGGTTGGTGGGTGAGGTTTCTTTGTTATTTTTTTTCCACAAAAGTGCACTCCTGACAAGGTAAACTTTGTAGGAGCTGATATAACAGAAAGGATCTGCAAGACAGTAAAGCAGTAATCAAAGGTAGAAAGAGAAGGAGACAGAGGAGAGGCTGAGGGGAGACTCTCCAAAAGTAACAAGCCTCATTAAAACTGGAAAACAGGCAAGAATGGAGCGCAAAGTGCTCTGGGATTTCTGCCTGCCTTTCTAATGACAGCTGGAATGAAAGCCTGAAAGTCTCAAGTCAGAGCACAGTAAAAAAAAAAAAAGATTAATGTAGTGTAAGCACATAGACTGCTATACCTTTAAGCGCAGAAGACAAGGCGCTGAAACAAGGACAGAAAAAATGAAAATTAAATAGTGAGCATGGGAGCAGTGACTAGGAAGAGCTGGGATTAAGAGACCAAGATCAAGGCTAGCTGAAGAAAGCAGTGCAAATATTTTCAGTTGAATGCAGGGAAACCCTTATGTAAGGATAATGGGAAATTTGAGATCCCACAATATTTTGTTCTTCCTGTTTTGTTCTGTTCTGCCACAGTATTGTATCTTTACATTTGTCTGTCCCCTACAGAAAGAGTAATCCCATTGTAATGCCATACCTTATTTTCATGATGAAGCCAGTGGCTGAAATAACTGTCTGCTAATTAGCAGGTTTTTGAGATAAAGACAGTTGAATAGCTTGCATCCTCTGACACCCCAAATTAATAATGCTCCAGTAGCAAATAATAAAGTGGTAGAGACTGGCATTATTACTTTTTGGTACAGTACAAAATAGATTAAAATTAATCTGGCTTGTTTATCTACACAGTCTAGACCACTTCAAAATGCTGGAAAACTCTGCCTTGGCTCTAACATATGATGCCCTAGAGAGCTCTATATAAAGCTAAAAGAATTTCTCCTAAAGCAAGATGCAAAAATTTATAGATTACAATTTTATGAATAAAATTAATTAACCAACAATTCATTACATTCTAAAAGCTTCATCTGACCATAATAATCCTTGTTTGCAGCCCAAACAGTATTTGGTAATTGCAGAGTGATGAAATAATGTGGATATTTTTTGATTACAGTTCATTACATAAGATAACAAGGAAGAATTTTTGTGTTTGAATCATAATGAAAACTTGACACCACTCTTCTAAAATATTTTCAATGACTAAATTTCAGTCTGTGTCTTAATCAGTTTTATATTAGAAAGAGATTTTAACAAGATAATGCTGTGAAAATAATTTCATTGCATTATAAGACCTTCGACTGGATCTTCTAAGTAATTAAACTCCAGCCATCTTGGAAATCTGACACAAATGCAATTCTAACTTTAATATTCTTTAAGATTATACAGTTTCAAGTTCCTTTTATCTTCTCTACTACCTTTAATCAAATTTAAGCTTTTCCTTTCCTCTCCACCCCTCAAATAGTCTACAATTGATACCTGTGAGATAATTTCAGGAGGGATAGATGCTAAGACACCAGAACCATGCCTCAGCACACAAGTTAAACTTAAGCAACAACATGGGTAATCTTACAAAATGCAGTTACTTTTCCCTACAATGATTCCCAAAGACTGCTCTCTCAGGACCTTCCCTCTATCCAGATGTGCTCTCCCTGAGGCTGAGTGTGCTGAGAGCTCATTCAGATAGAGAGAAGTGTTCACATAAGCTGAGGCCTCATCCAAGAAGGCATTTCTACCACGAGCTCACATTTATTTCAGAGGCCTTTCTCAAGGCTGTACTTAACAAAATAACAAATAATCTCCTATGGAGATACCACCTTGTAACAGGAGCAATTACAGTGCTGTCCATCCTTCATATAAGACATACCTGGCTGCCCAAAGTTTTAAAGTGGTAACAGTATATTTTGAATTAAAACCCCAGGAGGGAAGAAGACAGAGCCACCCCCTTGGAAAACACTGTGCAGTTGGGATTCAGCCTGCCCACCAACAAGCAAGGGCTGCTCCAGTTCCATCTGAACTCCTTCTGACTTTTACGAGGAGCCCACAGCCTGAATTAGGAGTAACTCAAAACCACTGAACCAGTTTCTGTTTAAAGGTGCATCTGGCAAGTATGTATACTTGTGCTAGAGGCACAGTCAAGAGAAGTGTAAAACTCAGGCTACTGTTGAACAACTCATTGCTGAACAAGGAAGCAAGCAATTAAGGAAATTAAGGGAAACAAAGAAAAAAGTTGCTTTTGCTACATTGCAAGGCTCACTTAAATTTAATGCCCTATATTAAAACCTGTCATAGCTGTTGATGATTAAAATCATGCAGCCACAATATCTTGGTCCAGACTTTATATAATATGACTAGATCCAGAGTCTTGGTATAGGCTTAGTTCTTATTACAAGCAATAAGGAACATAAAAAACAAACCAATGGAGCTCATTTTGCTCATTAATTAATTAAAATCTGCTGTTCACAAGGGTGTTCTGAAAATTTTTCTCAGAAAAAGCTTTTTTTACTGAGCATGCAAAAAATGGATAGAAACCCCTTGCATTTGTGCCAATAAGAAAAATGAGAATAATAAAAAGATGCTACAGAGGAAAAATGGTTTCTGGAACCCACGACAGAGACAATTTACTGAGTACAATTATCCTGTGTATGTTAAAACACCTTTACAGACTAACCAGACCAAAGACAAAACAAGCTTACAGCACTCACTACAAGGTAATACATGTTTCTGTGGAGTCAAGATTAGGAATACATATGGTTTATGTGATGCATAGACACATAATTTTTCATATATATACACATGCATATAAAATATTTTCTAGAACCAAGCAATACAAGTGCAGGGAACACGAATTTAAAATACACTTACAAACAATCTCTATACCTGTAAATACATGGTAATGGCCTAATGAACTTTATATTTGCTGAAGAATAGCCCAGCTTCTGTCTGAGTGCCAAAGAACCTCCCCATCACTAAATAGCATGATGATAATTTTCTGTGTCCAAGTGACATCACGAAGTATGGAGAAATGCATATGTGTTTGCAATAAATTAGTGTAACCTGTTAATTGTTTTCACCCCCAAGCATCGATTCCATTGTAGGCTTGTGTACTAACTTGTTAAGAATAATAGGAGTAAAGTAGTAAACAGAGATATCATGTATTAAAAAAAAAAGTTTATTTTTTCCTTAAAAATATTTATATGTAGTTTCACTTTGTTTATATACAGTCATAAAAGTAAGTTTAAAACTCAAGTTTAAACATCAGGATTTCAAAAACACAAATGTATTGACTTCAAATTTAGGTTCAAGCTATCTGTCACACCTTTGCCTGGAACTCTCAGACGGCATTTTACAGTAACTTGAGCTGATAACACTATCCATTATCAGAAGAAGCAGTCCCACCTGCCCTGTGACCTTCCCTCTTCTTAGAAGCTTCTCAGTACATAGAAGCTGTTTTGCCCTGAACTACTGTATTGCTTCTCTAACCCTTCAGTGATTAGGTCAGGGAGCTACACTAGTTCAAATGAGGGGTAAAAAACATCCCAGGAAGATGGAACAAACATTAACTGATCTGAACATCATTCTCTGTTAAATAGTATGCCCTCAGCTTTTAGTGAGGACAAGAGGAAACAGTCTCATATTGTGACAGGGGAGGTTTAGATTGGATAGTAGAAAAAATTTCTTCAGCAAAAGGGTTGTCAGGAACAGGCTGCCCAGGGAAGTGGTGGAGCCACCATCCTTGGAGGTACTTAAAAGATTTGTAGATGTGGCACTATGGGACATGGTTTAGTGGTGGACTTGGCTGTACTGGGTTAAAGCTTGGACTCAATGATTTTAAAGGTCTTTTCCAACCTAAATGATTCTATGAGTCTAAGATAAACCCTGGTGTAAGAAAGCTGCAATGAAAAGATACATAAAAAGAGCAATAATTTTCTTAAATTTAGGTATTCAAAGCAGAATGGGACCGGATGAGTACCAGAAGATTGACAAAAGGGTTAAAAATTCATCTTCAGGGCTGAGGGAGAGAGTAGGACCACTTCTTTGCTCAGCAGTTAACCACAAGACCATCTTGACTGCATTATGAAAGCATAAACGTAGAGATCACAGAAGAAAAGACAACAGTCTCTCTCCTGCTTAAAACACATCCCAACAGAATTTCACATTCCATACTCTGGCTTATTTCCTAAGCCTTTGACAGACTAACAGGAGAGAGACATCCTGAAAACATCTGCTTGTTATTGCCAGATCTTGATTTCTCCAGCCCAATCACATGTTGCAAGGAGCGATGGCAAGACTGGGTGAAACATTGCACTCACGCAGGCTTCTTTATGTGCAGACAAAGTGCGAATTATCCTTGAAGTATGGTAGTTGTAGAAAAACACTTTGCCATCTGAACTTCCTGTCACCAAAAGTGTTCCATCTGGAGAAAATTCACAGCCCACTGCAAATCCTTCCACCTGTGAAAAACAATAACAGTGTAACTCTTGATGCTGATTAGAAAAGTTCATTGTGGTATATTGAACATTAATATAGTACAAAACCCACATATCTTTAAATAAATATACACTAAAGACTTCTCCAGCTCTTTATTAAGACACAGCTGTATCAAAAAACTTATTTAATCAAGCTATTTATCATTCATAAAGTCTTCTAATAACTATTTTCTTCAGAGTGCATGATTCAAAATAGACTGGCACATGGGGAAGCAAATGAAGCCAATTAGTATCTATCACTGATTTATAATAAAACACTATTAGCAGACATATTAAAAAGCAGAGGTGCTTTGCTATCTATCTTCCTTTTAAACTTGGATACTGAGTTCCTGGTGAGGAAGGATACCTTGTGTCCTTCGTATCTTTTCTTTTTGTTGATTCGGTAGGGTCGCTGGGCAGAAAACAAAGCCATGTAGTTCCCGTTGGTCTGAGCAACAAACACAGACTCCTTTGGGTGCAGGGTCAGACTTGGGCACGTGTAACGCTCCTGAAAATGGTTTTAAAGGAAGTTTTGTTGTATCAAACAGAAGATTTGTTCAAATTATTCAAGTTATCTTTTGACGTATTTGAGAGCCCATAAAGGGCATGGTAAGGATAAGTCATTTCCATAGTATAATTTACATAAAGATAATTAACTCACTACAAACCACTGGAAGTCCTACATCAAGACAAATGCTAAATCAAACCTCTACCCCAATTTCCTAGACAGGGACCAAAATCCCATATCTCTCTGAGCCATAATTATACTGCAGAACAGCTGCAGAAAGGTAACTCCAACCAGATGGTTCTCCATCATCATCTTCCTGCCCAAGGAAACCCAAGTTTGGACATGAAATTCAATCTTCTTCTCCCATATCCCTTCCTCCACAGCCATACTGTGCTTTCCATGCTACTTTGTACAGTTCTCAAATCCTCCAGCCTCCCAGTTCTGGCCACACTGACAGGAACAGAAAATACCTGATTGAAACAGACACCTTTCCCCATCCCACTCTTATAAAAAAAAAAAAAGAAGAAGAAGATCATTATTAGCCTCCTTATGACAGTGATGTGGGCTTCTGCTGGCTGCAAACTCATAAATATCTGCAGTAATTAATAAGACTTGGCTTTACTCTACAGTTCCTATTTAAAACTGAATTAAGATTACTTTCAATACTCTGCATGGTGACTCCATCAGAAATCAACTTTCTCAAAAGGCTTCCACCAGGTCCAAACCTCTTCTAGTTTCAGCCTAACCTAAAGACAGAGTTCTGGGTTTTGATGCCATGAAAAGAAAGAGAGCTTTGGCTGTAGGATCCACCTGAATGTGAAGAACACCAGGATGACAGTGACCACTGGACACCATGGGCTGTGTAGCAGAGCGGGAAGAACATCAGACTGGTTTTGTTGTGTGATTTGGAAGTGAAGGACTGAGAAGGAAGTTCTGGGTACTGTACGGTATTGGACACACTGCACTGTGTGTTTCTGCAGGGAAACTGGGTCTGGAAGTATGGGATCAGAAAGCGCAACGCAATCTGCAGGAGCAAGGCCCTGTTATGCTGGGTATGCTGTACTAATGGGTTATTTTAGAGCTCTTAACTGTTCATTTGTTAACGCAAACAAGCAATAGATCAAGTCCTGTTGGGATCTAATCTGTTTGGAGAGCTGAGGAGTTCTCTCCCACCTCAAAGGTTTCAAAGGTGAAATTCAGAAAAGTGAAGCAGACTTTGCAAAATCATCACCACATTTTGTTTATTCACAGTGCAGAAAAGTGCAGGGGGGGAAAAGTCCATTTCAGAGATGCTGTAGTCATGTTTGTTTGTTACTCCTTGATGCTGAACCTTTCTAGTCTGTAATTTATATATTCACAGTTGTTTCTGTTTTCCTTTCCTATTGTCTATCCAAGGTATTGATAGATCCAATATTGTACAAAGACACAATTCTGGAAATTAAATACGAAACAATCCCATTAAATCATCAACTATGTGTCCTTGTTAGCAGAATACTGTTCATTTCAGCCAAAAAGCATCTATACAGAATCCAATCATATTATATTACATAGGATATTAGACTTGGGTTTTCAAAAAAGACCCAGGGAGTTGAAATTTTCTATTAACTGCCTTGGTAATCTCCTTTGAAGCTGTCAGCCTTTCTAGACAATTTAGCCCATTGAATGTCTTGCTTGGATAGATGACTGAGAAATACTGCACCTGCACTGATAAATGCAAATTTTGCCTCTGTGATTATGCTGTATTAGGTATCTATACGCACATATCAGGTTGCTATTACTGTGTGAATATTAAACTCAATTTGTCAATAGCCCTCATTGCAGCTGATGAAAAATGTATGAAAAAGTGTGGGAAAAGAATCATGGCACTATAGCAGCTACTGCCATGCACCACTGGAAAACCACAATGACACTGCAGAGTTCTAGCCTAAATATAGCTTAGATGTCAATGAATTAGCACTGAAATGTAAATATTTTAAACACAAGGAGACCTCTCAGTCTTCAAGGTTATTTTTTAATAACAATTAAGTGTTAAGTATAAAAACAAAGAAAGTCATCATCAACTTACATGAAAAGCACCTTATACATCACAAGACCTTATTGAAAATCAAATACTTTTTTTTACTACACTGACAAGTATGAAATATTAAATCGTGACCCGAACAACACAAATTGTTAATCTTACATGAAAAATCTGATTGGAGATTTTGGCAGCACTTTGGAAGTCCCACGCAACGATGGTGCGATCAGCTGAGTCTCGGCTTACTGCATCCGTGCTTGTAAGAAATTCTCTTCCTTCAGGGAGGAAGAGTATATCCAAAGTCTGTTGTACTGCAGCTTTGTACACTCTCAACACCTAGAGGATAAAAGAGTTTGTTATTTTTTGACAAATTAGAACATGATAACCTATGTTTACCATCTCTGTATTAATAAATATCTCCATTGAATTATATTATTTTTAAACATCAAAAGGTAACTCAATTTAAAATGTTGATGTACTAGTGTTTTAAATAGTTTGGTCAATGTATATAAAGAATCAATATACAGGAAAATTAAATTCTATTTTAAAAAGCATCAGTTTGTACAATTTATATTTATATATACATAAGATTCTGTTATAAACTACCAAGGAATTAGAGTAAGATCCAGAAAGAGCTTTAGACAACACAATGTTGTGAAACTGGGTCTACACAAACTCTCTTCAATGTTATGAACTCTTCTAGATTCCCTAAAAGAGGCAAAAGAATCCTTGGCAGCAAGCTGGCCCACATTGTGAGCTGGGCTTTAAACTGAAGGACTCAGGCAGTTTGGAAGCCCAAAGTGTCACCACTAAATACACCATTGCAAGCAGCTGAGGATAAGCCAGGCCAACCAGAGCAGCAACATATGTTCCTTAGCTGCCTCCCAAGATGAAAACCAGCAGACCAAGCACCTGGGAACAGCCTGGGAACAACCTGGAGGAGCTGGAGCTGTGTCCCAGCCAAAAAGTGGAAAGGGACCTGAGGGTCCCCATGGACAACAGGCTCAACACGACTGAACAGTGTGCAGCTGCAGCAAAGAAAGCCAGCTGGGTGCTGGGGGGCATCAACAAGGGCATCCCTAGCAGAGATAAAAAAGTCCTTGTCTTACTCTTCTCAGCTCTTTGCAAGTCCCAGCTGGAACACTGTGTTCAGTTTTGCCCATGCTATACGAAAGAGATGGGGACAGGCTGAAGAGGGACCAGAGAAGGGCAATGAAGACGATCAAAAGACTAGGAAGCTGCTACATAACAAAAGGCAGAGAGAACTGGGCTTGCTCAGCCTTGAGAAAAAAAAGGTTTAGGGGAGGCCAAGTTCCAGTATTTAAAGGGTGGCTACAAAGATGACGGAAACTCCCTTTTTACAAAGAGTTATGTGGAAAAAAGAAGGCATAATGGGTACAAGTTACACCTGGGGAGATTCTGATTGTACACAAAAAGTGGATTAGATCCATGCAGAAATGGGTATCAGCCACAGGGTTCTGAATATTTTAACAGCCTGCAAGCTGGATCTTAAAAAGTAAGAGATATTTTTAATTATTCTAAGGAATATATGAACAATTTGAAATTCCTTTCTTTCCATCTTTCTTCATGAAATTCTGTATCTATGTTGTCTAATTTGAATTTTGCAAATCAATACTTTTGCTTTCTTTTTTCTCTGATTTGCCTCCAGTGAAGAGAAACTTCAAGGCAAGTGGCCAGATCAAAGCAAACCATCTCTCTGAATATGGTGATCCTTGAAACTAGGACATGGGGAGACTCCTAGTTATTAATATCTGAATCTCTCTCTCCAAGATAGCTAAAAACATAGCTGCCTGCACTTCCAATCGGTCTTCAGAGGTTAGTCCTTCTTCTAATGTCACTAGAAAACCAACACAGTGGAGAAAGTGCTTGAAGCATTAACCTGAAATGACTCCCAGCTTAGTGAGGTATTTCAGTGCCTACCTGATACCCCTAATATATCTAGTGACTACTGACTTCAGGGCCCAGGCCATTTGCACATACATTTTTTAAAAAACAACAACAAAACAAACAATTTTCAGACGTCACAGTGAAATATCCTGGATTATACCTCTGTTTTACACTTTCACCAATAAACGTAAAATAATTTCAAGTACCAAACACAGCATGAGAACTTCTTGATTTCTTGCCTCAAGCTCAAAAATCAATGACTGTTGGCAAAATGTTCAGAAAGGTGATCTCACTTTAGGGTGGTGACCTACTAGTGGATGTCCTGTCGTCCCTTCCAGCTCTGCTTCCTGTAATCTCAGCATGTAGAAGGATGGCAGCAGCAGCTGCTCGAGTTGCTTTTCACAGGTTTTGTGAAATACACAGTTTAGAAACATTATGTTTGCATTTGGTGAAGAACCTCAGCCATGCAAGCACCCTACACAGCCTATAACAATAGCAACAAGATGTAAACCTGCACACTCAAAAAACTTGCACATCTCTCAGCAATCTGCCTGCATTTTTAAGATAGTGAATATACAAATGTGTTACTTGCTCTCATCAGATTTTACAGCCTCAGAATCTGCATAATATACAAAGCAATTAAATTTTGTAAAGCCAACAGGGATATTTCCATATTTATAGCCTCCACTTTCTCTATGGAGAAATCATCATGCCTATTTCTTCACAGAGTTATAAAAGGAAGTCTATAGTTCATTAGTAAAGTAGAAAATGAAGCTATTTTGTTGGAGCAAAAATGAAAAATAAAACCCCAAACCAAAAAAAAAAAA
>VXAD01002808.1:654937-698945 GCA_013399195.1 Dicrurus megarhynchus | reverse complement strand
AAAAAAACCACAAAAAAACCACAAAATATAATAGCTGCCTGGAATGAGAAATGGAAAACCATACAGAAACCTGACAGCTGTAGGAACTGCAGGAGAAGAATGAAGTTAAATTGAGGGGACTGGACACAAAAGGCAGAACCACCCCAACAGACTGAGGAGGCAGCTACTTAGCAGCAGGCACCTTCTCAGAAGTGACAAGTCCCAACCAGAGAGTCAGCAGGAGCAAGAGCATGGAGCAGCACAAGTGTAGAAACAGGGACAAAGTGCCAGAAACAAAGGCCAGTTAGTGCTGGGAAATGAAGAACAACAAGGTAGAGCAATAAATGATAACAAACTTCCAAACGGTTATTCATGGTAGTGATTCTTTAATAATTTCTTATTTTAAAGATGAAAATCACAGACATGCTCTTTGGATCTTCATCATCTAAAAAAGCCCCATACATACATTGTGTCCAGCTTTGTAAAGGGTTTAGGTTTCGGACTTGTTTTTAACAGTCTTTAGGGCAACAGACATCTCTTGGTAAGGAAAAAGAAAATACTGCGAACTTGGTAATGTGCAAATACTTTTAATGTTTGCTGAAAACCTGTTGGGCTCTTACAAAAACTGCCACTATCAATCTAAACATTTTCACCAGTAATCATTAAATAATACTTGTTTGTCTGTTATTTAATAGGATATTTAACCAAATTACCTGTGTACCTTAGCTTTGCAACAGGAAACTGTCTATCAAAATTAGTACAAAAGACCTTATTTTTCTATATGTTTGATATATACCTCAGAAAAACCATGCTGTTTTATCTTCAAACCACATAGTAGGAACTGACTCAGAGAACAGTAAGTTAACACTTTGAAGAGCAGCTGGGAACTTGATATACATAGTATTTCAATTGCCCCATAAAGACAGCCTTCAAAAATAACTAATTGCAACATCCCTGCTCAGAAAAGTACTCATAATTAAACCTGTTTTGTTCTACCTTAGGCAATTAATTCATGACATGCCCGAGGAACTTGTCTGGGGAAAGCACCAGTTTGCCTACCCTGCTGGATTTAGTTTGTTAATAATAGCTTCTGCTCTTTTCCTATTTGCAGATTTATCACCCATCAGCACTGGAAAACCACAGTTCACTTCTTCAATCTGAGCATTTTCTGGACATAAAAGAATTAATTTCAGAGGAAGGCCTAATAGTTTCTGGTGTCAACACAATCCAACATAATAACAAAGCTTCTTCAATAAGGCAAGAGTTCAAGGCTGCAGGCATTCTAAAAGAAAGGTAATTTAAGCAAATTAAATCAGTTTCAAACAGATTCTTATGGTCCTGCTGATTTGAAAAGCAAGCTGTGATGCTGAATTCAAGGTATATATTTCACATGGGTGTTCTATAACACTTCTCTGGATAAAGCACATACCATGCACATACTGGTATTCTGTTTGTCAAGAAATCTCAAAACCTCCAGGAGCCATTCAGAAGCTGCTATTTTCCCCAACTCTTTGGTGGTCACTTGTAATCTGTGTACAATGCACTTTACAAAAAAACACCTCAAGTTTTATGCTAGGGATGAGAAAGAAATGTGCTTTTATAGTCATTGTCCTGGGCATCAGGAGAGGAGGTCTCAAAGCAAATCTAATAGGATTACAGACAATATGGCTGGTCACCAAAAAAACCCCTTTATTAGTCAGATCCATGGCTTCCAACAGGTAAAATTTGGCATATTTTTTCTTTCATTTCTTGTCCTATATTTTTAGATTGTGTGATCTGGCACGGACCTGCCTCTTCCTACTGACATGTTGGGTAATTAATGCAACGGGGGACTGATTTAAGTTTCCTCCGTGAAACAGTACTACACCGTTAACAGTAATTAAAAGTACATTTTAACTTAAAGAGAAGCTTATTTTTTCACAAAATAGATGGGGTTTTTATCTATTGCAGTGCAAACCTTTTGTGTCAATCTATTGTATTTCTCTTCATGCAGTTAAAAAACCCTATTTTTCTTTTCTATGTAAGTTTTTTTCCCATTTGTAACTGCTCTGTTTTCAGAGATACAGCTCTAGATTATCAAGGGATCTTGAGAATAATTAAAAGGAAAGAAAGGCTGTTGAAGATGAAGAAGTGGTTAACCTTTATCTGGTATTGATCTCTAAGACTTCAGATATGAACAATGTACACCAGCTTTTTTAAAGTCAATTTCAGATTGCTTGAAAAGGCACAAGAATCCTGTGATGGAAATAGTCAACCATTTATTAGAAAAAGAAAATTATTTTCCCATCTGATTTTTTTATTTAAAATTATCTCCCCATCTCAAATAGGATAAGAAGTGAAATCTGCATATAGGTAAGATACAGGAAGATATGGAATAGCTTTTCTGTGTGGAACTCACAGAGCTTTTAGTACAAAAACAAGGAATTCTTACTACAGAAATGAGATTACTGAGGGGAATTTGAAAGAATTTGAAATAAAGTCTGAGAAGCATGGAGAAGGTGAGTGGTTTCCTCCATTATAAGACTTCAGACTACAAGTGAGCAGAAGGCAGCTTCAAAACACAGAACGAGATGCTTCTTTCAAACACTACATATTTAAGCTGAGTTCCTTGCTACAGGAAGTTGCAGGTGTAAAAAGATCAAGAACAACCAATTCCACAATGTGAAAACTCAGAGTGATCCAAGAAAGACAAAGAGGCAGGAAGCCCCCAAACTCTAAGTTAGAGAAGCCTGAATAACCATTGCTGGGAGTTGTGATAAAGAAGTTTGCTGTGCTTCTCTATTCTTGTTCTTCAAAAGCGTATTGGTCACTGCCGGGGGTGTAAAACGTGTCTGGAAATGGGCTGAAACTGGGACAGCCATTTCCTGACAGCTTCTCACTTGAGTACTCCCGCTCCAAAAGAAGGAATGTTTCATTCCTGGCTCGTTTCAGTCCCTCTGGGAGCACAGGAGTGATTGTCCACAGACAGCTGTAGGATTCTCATCTGCAATGCCACCATACGAGGCTCCCAAATAAACACAGCAGACCTCTCGCCTCTGTGCCACAGACACGTAACGCGTGCCTTCACACTCAGAAAGGACCCTGAACATTAGCATTTAAAATCAAATGCCATTATGCAAGTGCAAATATACCCCCACCATATTTCTTTGAACTTTTTGTCCATGGACTCAGGAAGGATTTCTCTGAGAAGAATAACTTGAGTTTTCTAAAGCACTGAATAAATCATCTTATTTTAATTACCTTGTTCTTCCTAACGCCACCAGTACATGACAATGTATTGCCTGTTTCTATAGAAACCAGAAGTGCAAGCAGCTCTACCAGTTGCTACTGCCTTTTCTCATATTCATATGCTATCCAGAGACAAATTCATTAGGGTCTCCTAAATACATGCTCCTTAAAATGACTGCATCTCATCTGAAAGAAATTGCAGCAGAATGTTTCCAAGGAAACAAACGCAGTGCATTTGCACCTATTAATTTTTTTAACTGTGCTTTAACAGCTTGGGCTTATTTCTTTATAAATTCCAGTATGGAGAAATAGCTCAACAACATAAAAAGCATCTCTTTAATTTTTTTATTTTTAAGCATAAAGTTGTAGATGATAGTTGGAATTTTGTAGCTAAGTAATGTTCAGAATAATAAACAAAGCTGGGTGGAAGGGAAAAAACCCTGTTGTTACTCTGCCTTGAACTCTGTTGTTAAAAATTTTGCAGTTCATTTCAAGACTAATTTTAAAAGCTTGAAATAGGAGCTTCCACCTTTTTTTCTAGTTAATTTGTTTATCTTATAAGATCTCAATTTCAAAAATGGGAAATTCTGTGTAAATATTCAAATCTATGTTTTCCTTAAATTTGCCTTGACTTTATACTAATCTTTTTTCAAACTTTCCTCAACAAAATTTTGTTATTAATCCCAAATGGCTGAACTTTTATATTTCTTTGTATTCTTTCCATTTCTAATAAGTCATTGCTATTTTTCCTGCATAATATTCTATTGCTTTTTTTATTGATTGTGCTAGCACAAGACTTTCCATAACAAACATTTTCCAAAAATAAAATAATAAACGCTGTCTCCCTTTAGTGCCATGCCTGAAGCACTTCATTAAATTCCTCCCAGCCAGTTTTCTTTCTTGAGACACCACTTTTAGCCAGTTTTCTTATTATACAGTACCTAGGTTAATTCCTTCCTTCTCCAGCTTCTCTAATTGCTCTATCAAAGTCCAACATCATAAAGCGACATCAAGTAAACTTCACACAATTGACCTTCCCTTAAATCATATGATTTTTTTTAATGTCTTTTATTCCTATATCTGTAACTAATCTTTTCTTCAAAGTCTGTTCTGTGGCTGTCAGGTCTTATTTTACTGGGTCTCCTCTACCTGATGCCCTTCCTCTCTTTCCCTCCTTGTTTAACATAAGCAGTGGATTTGCATTTATGGAGGTCTAAGAGCTTCAAATAATGCTTTAGGATCAGAGCCACAGCCCTGTTACCTTCCATGTACTCCCTCTCCAGATTACTGTGGGGGGCTTCATCAGGACTTGCTGTTCTGACAGCGATCACAAACAGCTCTTGCCAAAGCTCCAACAAACCTCACTAGTTTGTGACACTAGATACATGAACATCAACAGACAAGAGATCAAAAACAGACTCTGTCCAACAGTTGAGTAAATTATTCCTCTATTTTTAAAAGAGTCCAAAAAAAATGTTAGTGATCTCTACTTTTAAAGTCCCTTGCATTTCTGTATGCACACAATAAAGAACCAGTTCCTGAATGTTTACAAAATACCAAGTTTCATCAAAGCTGAATGTAAATAAAAGGTAAAATATGCAAATCTCACAAATAATTATATGGATACATTTAGAAACTTTAAATGAGTACATCCAGATGTAAGCTTTGACTGCTGTAAGTCCTTTCACCAGAGCTAACAGCGTCCCTGCTCTACACGATGCAAACCTTGCTGACACACGTAAATGCATTGTTTCAATGCAGTCTGACCATTCCCCATATAATGAACCTTTAAAAGTATTATCAGTTTTAGACAGCTAGAGTTGTAGTCGTGCTCTGACAGTACATCAGTGTAAGCTCAGAAACCCAAATTAAAAAGAAAAAATAAATCTGTAGTCATATTTACTTTAATGAATACATTAAGGTCCTTATTGCTGAGTCGAAAGATACAAGTCTCAACCTTTTGTTCTCTTCGGTATTTCAAGGAATATTAAAATTTCAGGTAGAATAAGTGGTTGGAATATATTTTGTATCCTGCCTGAAAAGCTAATGTAGATCAGCCAAAATGAAGGGTGACTGTTCTGGCTTGTGCTGAACATCTTAAGAAATTCTTCCATGGCTCAGAGAAAGGAAATACTTCTAAAATACATAACTACTTTAAGGTCTTGGGGTTATTGCACATTTCTTTTTACAGGGTTTTACAGGGTTTATCTAGGTTCAGCTCTGAGGTCCGAAGATCCCATGGGGGCTGTTCAATATGATGCTCCCTCCTTGGTCAACACTGCAGATTCTTTTTTTTTTTAAAACACAGCAGCTCACTTCCAAGTTTTCTGGTCTTTTCATAAAGTCTCTATAAACATTCTCCAAATTTCTCATAAATTTAATCAATGTGTTATAGAGTAATATAAGATCTCCAGAAAAATCTCTTTACCAGAGAGACAAAACTGCGTTTAACACAAACAGAAAGAAACACCACTATAATAAATCTCCACAGGCTATTCATCTGCTTCTTTTATTTTTTTTTCAGGCTTTGATTACTTGTAATTCTGTAATTTTGAGATGCCTGTATACTTTACATTTCACTGAGCAGTTAACAAGCTGTTCCATCCATTCATTTCTCTGAAGTATATTGCTTAGCTTTATCTTAAAGAATTAAACTCCCTTATTGTTCTTTCATTCTTTGTCTTGCTTAATACCCAATGCTACATTTGAAACTATTTTGCCTATTTGCTCAACAGAACAGGGATAGCAATAAGTATCTTTCCACATTCCTCTTTTTTTTTATATCTGCCTCTCTGATTAATAGCCTAGTGCACATTTCTGTCGTGGTTTAAACCCAGCCAGCAACTAAGTACCACGCAGCCACTTGCTCACTTCCCTTGTACCATGAGTGAACTGTCAAAATGAATTGAAAAGATTCATTTACACAATGCAAGGTTTGCATTGCGTAAAGCAGGGATGCTATTAGCTCCCCTAAAATTTCTCAGTGTTTTAGTAGCTGAGAGGCTGCCTCAAACCAACTTGATACATTTTCTCTGGGACTTGCAAATCCAATTTTTGTACTACATTCAAATCATGAATAAAAATTAGTACTTAATGTTCATAAATTCATGGCCCTGGTCAGAAGTACTAACTCTTTTAAATACCACTATCAGCTATCTTATGTCATTTTCCATCAGCAGAAAGCATCAATGAGGCACACTAACATAAAGCAGCCCATTTAAACCACTGCATGTATGTGTAATTGGACAATATTTTTGCAATTTCTAATTCTCTCTGTCTCTGTTATGCTTAATGTCTTGCTCTGAATTTCCAGGAACAATCCCCTTATTTCCTGATATACAATTATCATTTCGCCTCACAGTTAATTTTAAGATGTGCAAGAGGATAGCTTGTTAAAACACAGGAGTACCTCCTAAAGAGCGACCCCTGAAATTGAATTACCAGTGAATGCTGAAATTGAGTTTTCAATGTGCAATGAATAACAAGATTCAGATGCCTGATTTAGGGTGTTCACTCTATTGACAAAATATGCCGCAAAGCCTGAAAAGGCTATCGGGAGTATGATGATAGGAACAAAAAGAATTAGTAGTTCACCCACACATCATTCCAAGCTGAATGACAGGTTAACACACTTGAAAGAATAGGCAAAACAAGAAAATCTTGTCATGAATTAGGATGAAAGAACTTGAAAGGTAGAAATGCTGCTCGTGTCAAAATTGAAACAAAAGTGGTAAGAGGCTTTAAACATCTATTCCAGTTAAGAGCAAACGGCACTAATAAGAACAGGATAAATTTCAAAATACTGGCCAGGACACTATCCAGTCTTAACTATGGCTCTAACCGTGTAAGATGGAAAAGTTATGTGAATAAAGATAACAATATAAACTGAAAGCAGGAATATCTGAAGAATCCATTGAAATCCCCCAAACTAGGGAGCAGCAGACATGACCTACTGATGACACTGATAATTCATGCCTAATAAATTTATGGTTCTGTGCCTGAGAGTTTGAAATGTAACTACAATATTTTGCAGCAATGATGCATAGGTGAGACTAACCTCCATCTCAACATGTTTGTCTGTTCCTTGCTCCTGCCTCATGTAAACTGTGTTCTACACCTCTCCATTTGCCTTCTCCCTGTTGCAGTTACACTGTTCATTGGTGAAGGACGTTCCCCTCTCCCACCAGTTTTCAGGAACAGTTTCACTGAGAAGACTTTCTAAGACAGCCAAACAGCAAACTCTAGTCCACAGAGATGCACATATATCTACGGGAGGCACCTTCTGCGGAACATCAGCCTGAGGTGGTTGGCAATATTTGGCAATCACAGCTTGGGATGCTTGTGCTGCTTTGCAGCCTCTGTCCAGGGTAAGCATCATGTGCTGTTCCATGCCTGCTCCTCTTCACAAGGAACTGCTTTCTGAATCCACTTTTTATGCAGGTCTGAACTACAATCAGGTTTGCCAGACATATCAACTGACAGTTTAGCTGTGGTTAAACTGAGGCACTGTCAGAATTTAAAACCTAAAAGGAAGGAGCTGCTTTAAGAGACAAACATTTATTGTCTTCATTGCTTGGAAGACAATACTGTTTGATACCTTGATTGTTGCCAAGGGAAAGCACTACCGAAACTCAGACAATTCACAAGGGGGGATAAAACGGCCAAGAACAGCATTTTTCAATCCATTTGTCTTGGTGACACTGTAACACTGTTCAAAGATAAAACCAAAATACCGGGGATTGGCAGAGACACTGACAACAGGAGAGTAACAGACTCAGGAGACAACTCAGAACTAACTTATCTAGCACAAGCACTAACATCTGTTATCTAGCCCCTTAGCTCTACTGTCAATGCCAATTTTGCATAGTCTTCAGATCTTGTCATCACAATCTCTGGTATCAGAATTGCTGAAAAAAAATCTTAATCAAGCGTAAGTCTTGGATTGTAAATATCCGTTATAAATGAATCTTCTGTTTCCTTGAAACTGAAGTGCCTTCTTCACTATCAATATTTGAGAATGTGTTCCACCACCTCTGAAAAATTTCTAACATATTCCTCCACAACCATACACAACACGAGCACCGTGCAGACATGCACATTTTTGCAACATGCTACTTCAGCCATTTGTTATTGTAGAACAGAATCAGTTATCATTTTCCATCTGGAGAGCACTCTAGACACACACACAGGCTGGAGGCATTGACAGTTTTGGCATGACCATGCTCATCAATCACAATTGATTTCAAATCTATAGAAAAATCATCTTCACAGATTCTCAGAGATAGTCATTTAAAGATATGCACAGGCACAAAATCCATCATAAAGAAACGTCATGGGGTGAAAGAAACTCTCTGGCTTTGTACACAGCCAGACTATCACATGACTTTGTATATAACTACACAAAGATTATTGGATTAGATGATGATGATGATGATGATGATGATTATGATGATTATTATTATTATTATTATTATTATAATATTGGAAAAGATTATTGGACCAAGTCACAACATCTCTCAAAGAATATTTGGCACCTACATCTGCCATCTTCTCCTTGACTACAATCAAAGACCTCAAATTTGACATAACAATCAACAATCTTTAAGCCTTAAAAAGATGATACCCAATGAGTTCCTGAAGCACCTTTTAAAGGCAGTTCAGCATACTATGACATACAATGGGTTCTCTATGCTAGAAAGGACAGTGAAGTATTCAATTACAGACTGCACCTCCTCCCCACAATTAAGGTCTACTGTTATGAGAATATCAAGAAAGAAAAACTGTATTCTCTATGTCGTTTCCATGCTATGAAACCACTGATTCTGCTCTTCAGGAGAAAAGACTTCTATTAGTCTTTCTTCTTCAGAAGAACTGGGGGAACAGTTACAATGAAAAATCTCATTTCCTTTTTAAAAATTTACAAAGGTAATTTTTATTAAACACATTTACATTTTGTAATTTAAAACTAGAACCATCTTCCTTCAGAGACCTGTGCTTTGAGTATCTCTTCACATCCCTATCAAGGAAAACTAGCCATCATACAAGTATGATCAATGGAATAAATCCCATCCACAGCTTCCTACAAAGGTTTTCATACTGACACTGTAACTCTGAAACTCACAGTAAATTTATTTTCAGAGTAGCCTCAGATGTGGCACTCTCAATATGTATTTACTAATGTTTTTCTTTTTAGAACGTATTCATTTGTGTAGAGATCCTACATAATTAAATTCTTTTCTCAAACATCAGTGACAAATGCAACTGCAGCACAGGAATTAGATTGTTAATTGGACAAGAATACTCTATGTCCTCAGCAGAGCAACTCCCAAAATTATTTCAGAGCTCTTCTGTTAGAGCCCTCATACCTGAAACGCATCTCCCTACATCTCTCACCTATTATTCTTGGTACATCAAAGGCAGAGACAAGGCTTGGCTACGCTATCTTATCTTTTTCTGGTCCCTTTTGACATCCTCAAGAGCAAACAGATGGCTAACTATGACGAGTAGGATCTACCCACAGAGAAATTCAAAGGAAAACAAAGAACTACTCACTTTGCAGTCCCTACTTCTCTTTGAGCTGTTCTGTGCATGAGCATGTTGCTTACCTTACATTTCCACTGGCAGAGTACAGCTCTGGTTTACCTGAGCTCTGAACGGCAGCTGGGAGCATATTGTTCGTTGTGGTTCATGATAAAGTAAAAGCAGAGGCATTTCACACCTCTGTGGCCCTTCAGGAATGTAAAAATTGCTCCAGGCTTCTATACAAAAGGTACAGGCACATATATCCTGACCCACATGTAACAGCTTGAAGAGCAAATTAACTGTACTACTTCCTAGTACACAACTGCTTTTCACAATCCTGAAGTGAGCTATTGGCTTTGCTTAATTCAACTAGATGTTACTTACATGTACAGAAATAAAAAAATAATATTTCTGTGAACAATGTTCCTTATAGCACTTATAAGACATTACAGAGGTTCATATCAACGAATAGGAACACAGTGACAAACGCAAAATAGTTCAGAATAACATTCCATTGAAAGACCAGTAAGTACATCTAGCACCTTAGTAACACACAGCACACACAACCTAGGAAACACTCTGAAAGAGAAAAAAGATTTCATTTACCTTAGAAGTCCTTACATCCCACGCTTTAACTTCTGGGCTGAACCCTCCACAAATGAAAACATTTGACTCTGTAGGGTGGAACTTCAGTGCACTGATCCTAAATTCGGTTTTGCTGCTAAATATCTGCTTCCCTAAAATCAAGTGACAAGCAGAGATTAAAATTTGAGCAGAAAATGAAATATGTTATTAATTTCAACTTAGTTTCAAAAATATCAAGGTTGTCAAAGGTGAACATGCTTATATCAACACATTTCAGATATCTGGGGCCAGTCTAATTTAATGAAAAGAAGAGACAACTCACTAATTTCCATTCACATGAAACTGCTCCTGCTCATGGGCCTCTGCACCACTGACTGCTTCCTACTGAAAGGAGAGAACAAGTGGTTCCCACACTAAGGAGAGGAGCTCCACCGAGGTCGCAGTTCAGAAAACACGCAGGAATAAATCTACAAATCTAATGGTTGAACGTTTCCCTAAGAGAAACCACAGTCTTTTTTCCCAGTGAGACAAAAATAACTAGAACAAAACAGAAATATCTGTCTGTACAGAAATACCACATCCCAATCTGTATTACAACTCTTAAGTTGTTTCCTTATCTTTCTGTGAAGGTAGGAGTGAAACTTCATCTTGAAAGTAGGAAATAATTTGCGTACCACCATATGAAGGCAACAGCTGTTCCCAAGGATACACTGTTACCAACATTTAATTGTGTACACTAATCTCCACAGGATCCTGTGGTTAGTATCAATTGGATGGCCTGCACTTTTGAACACAACAGAATTCAGCTAGGTTAATTTATAGGACTTTTCCACAGTCCACTGCTTCCTTTCATCCTAACAAATTCATGACATTACTGTACACTCACCGAAATAAAATTTTTGGAACAGCAGTAGGGACCAAGATAAATATACCTGCTCACTTTCACAATAACAACTGTGATTTATATTCTACATATCCCATATAAAGATCTACATTAATTAAAGTTACTTCTGTAAGCAACAGTGAAGGAGGTACTGCAGAAGTAAAACAAAAAAAAATCCTTTAAAATACTATGGTAAAAGCCCCTTAAGATATTCTTTAATCTGCATTTTATGCAAGTGAGGGCTGTCTTAAAACAGGCTTTCTTAAACAACTGAAAATACTTTCAGCTAAAAACACTGCTGACAGATGTAAACTCTTACTCTTAGGTGTACAATACTGAAAATCATTCATATAGATTTTTTTTATCATTATCTGGGGCCAATATATTTGATTTCATCAGCAGTTGCATTTTCCTCATCTGCTGAACTCAACTTACACAGTCAGTAGGCTAAGACTTGCAAAATTACTTATTTATTAAAGAAGAGAAAAATTTTACTTCATCACACATGCTCACCAAGAGAAAAGGCAGGGAAAAGAGGTTACAGAGAGCCTAAAGGAGAGGTGAGTGTTGTTCTATGTGAATTCTGGTATTTGTAGGGGATTTTTGTCCTTTTCAAATGATTCTCCACCAATTGCCTGCACAGGATCTAAAGGGCCTCTCTGTCACTACTAAGTGAAACACTTAATTTCTTCCATGAGTTCCTTCCCCAAAAGGACAAAAAAGTCATAAGGGCAGCAGAGATTTTCTCCACAAGTCATATCTAACAGAGACCATCTCTTGCCATGGGAGCTTTCAGTACCCCAACAGCTACAGGGAAAAAAAAGACTCCACAGGGAAGGAAGAAAGTATTAAAATCATCAGTTATAGGAGCAACAAGATAATGATTGCTCTCAGGTACACCACTGCCAGGCATCATTTGGGGGGGCTTAACAAAAGCCACATACACAGGCATCTTACTCTCACCCACAGCACTTGAGAAAATACTGAATTAACCCTTGGAGGCTCACTGCTCAGTTTAATAGCACTTTGCTCCCGAAGGAATTTGTTTCTTACTAGTTCTCAGCTTAATAAAAACTCCGGGAGTATAATCAACAGGTTTCCCATGGGACTGCAGCCAGAAATTAGCAAAAATGCAGCCTACCTGTACTAATCCTGTCACACAGCTTTATAAACGACACATCAAGTGACCGCTGTTCTCCACAAAGTGTGTTGTCCAAATGGCATTGGACATATCCATAACTGATGCAGTGGAACTCATCATTTAAGCTTTCGGCAAACACTGGCTTTGCTATGTGTTTACCTCCACAAGACTTCTCAAAACTGCTTTTTTCTATAACAAATACTTGTGTTCTCTAGCCTAAGACAGGAGAAAGTCTGGTAAAACACAGGCAAAAAAGATGTGCATTTAGTTCAAGATGCATTTCGTCTAATAACTACAAGATCTGTTACCTTTTCCACAGAAAGACTGATTTAACATAATTTGTTATTAATTAGTCCATTTTTCAATCTCATTCCCAACTGCTTCCAAGTAATTCAATCATTCACCTGATATTTTCTCCAGAAACTCCAGAAACTAAAATGCTCTAATTTCCTACTCTGTCTCCCCCTGTTTGAAAGAGAAGTGGGCATTGAATTTGCCCTTTTCTTGTCTTCTAGAGGCTGCAATTTATCCAAAAGCTTTCAGTGACAGTCACTAACATAAAGAAACCACAAGGATCTCAGTGTTACGAATTCTACATCACAGCGTAATGACAAATAAAATTAATGCAAATGAGCTGAGCATCTTATTCACCTCTATACTCTTTAACCTCCTTCTTTTTCCTATTTTAAGCTGCTACCTTACTATTTGATGCAGATATTAACCATTTTTTTTTACTTAAGTCAGAATCAATCACAATAAATTTATCCTAAAAGCTCAGGCTCGCCAATTAACACTTTGAAATACAACGCTCTCTCTTGTTGTCTCACTCCCCAAAGTGAAATTCAAACATCTCTTTTTGGAAACTGAGTAAAGAGTGTTCTGAAGAGTCTGGTGTTATTAGATGTATACATGAACTCCATTCTACTGCCATGTCACATAAAATGAGCAAGACTGGAATGCAGACAGGCTGAACAGCAGCAGTTAGACTCAGAAGGGGAGGATCACAATGGTACAGAAAGGAAACACTCCTATTGTCAGAACTAAAATTTATTCACGATACACTCAGAAATTTAGGAAAAATATCCATCTGAGAGATGGATCAGATCCATGCACAAGATGACATGGGGCGAATTAGCTCATGCAATTCAGTAATTTGAAGCAATGAACTCAACTCTTAGCCCTTTTCTGTACAAAGTTTGCTTAGTGTGTTATACTACTATGAGCAGAATTTGTTCTTTCCAGGCTGTAATCCTGCTATGACAGAACCTACCCACACCTTGGGAAATCTAGCTTCAGTATTTGCTATAATCCTCCTCCACCCTTCTGGAAATCATTATTTACAGTTACCTATCTTTTTCTCTACAATTACTCAGTTTATTAAAATGAAATATTCAAATCTGGGGGGCCTTATTTTATATATTGCAAAAGATGGCCTTTGAGGAGAAGACTCCCTTATCCATAACAGGTATAATTCAGCAAGCTTATATATACCTTTATGGTGTATATATTTATTGCATTTTAGTTCCTAAAGGTAGCATAACCAACTCATAGAGTAGAAAATTATGTCTTCCAAAAATATCTTTGGCTAATTGAGAGAAAATCCATACCACATATCATTTTCCTGTACAAGGGGTTGTTACTTCAAAGCAGAAAGTAAATGTTTCTCTTAACTCTTAATTTTCACTATTTCAGTAACAATACCTATTATATATTTTGCAGTGTGTTCTATGTTCTTTAAAGGCTTTAATTCAATTCTTCAAGCCTTAAGGGCTTGCCAGTAACATAACAGTAACATACACAGTATGGAAAAAAAAATCTTTAAAAATATCTTGAATATATGTTTCTGCTCCTTTATGCAGCAGCCTACTGTGAAACTGCTCAACTATGAAATCAGATGTTTTAAAGGCTATTTAACATTGTGAATTTTTCACAGAACATCAGCACAGTTACTCAGCACAGGATGCTATTTAACATTGTGAATTTTTCACAGAACATCAGCACAGTTACTCAGCACAGGATGCTTCTGCAACTGTGCTCAGTGGTCCTCAGGTTCACACACCTACCTGCATAACCTAAAAACATTTACTTCCTTACTCTAACCTGTAAAGGAAAGTGAAGCCTGAGACATACAAGGACACAAGAGCAATCTTGCTTAGCAAAATGGAATTCCCTCTGTGTTTAGAAAAAGACATAAAACAATATATACAAAAATATTTCATTACAGTCACAATCTCTCTCACGCACAATAGTGAGAAAAAACATTAGATTGATCAGACAGCATTTGTTTTTAACAAATCAATACTGTCTGTTACTTCTCCATTCTTGGTGTGCTTAAAAATGGCCTTATTTTTTCAAGAACCGAAGTTATATTGACTACATGTTTTTGCTAATTTTTCCCCCTATATATTCACAAGTTCACAGCACGTGAAGATGTTTGAAATATTAAATCATTTTCTCTTTTAACCTCTAAAATGTCCCCAAAGTAGATACTTTTCCCTCTTCTTTTAGCAAAGACTTTACACCAATGAGCATAAAAAGTAAAATGGTGTTACCTCCTAGCTGGAGAGTGACCTCTAAACTACATTCAACATATTTATTTCATGAAACTGCTGAATCTTGGGGGAAACCTTTGACCTCACATCCAAAGTGCCTGCATTCACTCAAAAGCAAAAAAATAAACAAGCAAACTACAAAAAAAAAAATCAATCAAATAGGATTTTTTCTGAGGTATCATATAAAAGCTTCCTGCATATTAACAGATACTCTCTAAATAGTTCTGGTAGAGAAAAGTAGGAACAGAGGAATGCCACAGCTCTCCTGGGGTGATGTTTAGGTAAGAGAATTAAAACTTCTATGTGAATAAATACAAGTACATTAAAAATAGCAATGTTATATCTATAGGACTATCAAATTAGAATAGAAAAAAATACATAGAAAAGAAAATTTGGACCATTCTCTTGGTAGGTACAAAATGTTCCATTAAGAAACTCTCATTATAACTCTGAGGAAATGATATTTGAAACCAAGCTCAGTCCATGAACTAAAATACAACTGCAGCATTTGGCAACTTAGGAAATGTGCCAAAATGTTTTGGAACATTCCCTCTGTCATAATATTAAAGAAATGAAAAGTATCTACAATATGCAAATAATAAAAACCCAGCCAATGTTCTGCCTATGCTATTATACCAATTCATTTGTGACTAATGAAAAATCTACTGATGAATAAAACATGCGTTCCAAAAATAAAACAGCTATAAATAAATTTTAAAAATACAATTACCCTTCAAAAGTTGGTAGAGCATCTCCATTGCATCTGGATGTAACAGAAGTTAAATGTCAAATGTATTTGACCTAGAATTCTTTTAAAAGCCTTTTTTTTCAGTGCTCTCTGAATTCAGCACTATTTAATACTCTGGAAATAACAAAGTGTCTGAACTACCAGTAATAGAAAATGACTGTGTGTTATCAGAGAAAAACAAAAGCAGGGAGTCTCAGACTGCTGCATTATTATCACATTTGTGAAACCATTCAAAAGCCTTTATTTTTATAAAGAAATAATGTATAAAAAATAGGACAATAAAAAAATATTACCCAGTAATAGGCAGTAAATCTGCAGGTTTTGGATCTACCAATATTTATGAATCTCCATAGTGCAGTAATGAACTTGCCTAATGTAAACTGCAGCTAGTCACAGAACCGCTCATGTGAATGACTCATGAACAACCTTGAGTTCCTTAAAAATTTATGCATATTATGGATCAGACTCATACTCTGAATGTGTACAACAGCTTTTAAGAAAACCATATTTGTGGAGAGTCTTAGCTTCACATCCTGGCGTTAAGGCAATGGATGACCCTTGAAGATAATAAATGATGAATCTAGAAAAATTGAATTTAAAAAAAGACTTGCACAGCAATATCTTATCTCTAATCCAAACCAGGGTAAGAGAACTCCTTGTACCTCATTAACTTGAATTCTTCTCTTGCCCTGTTATCACACTATCATGTAGGTTGGACTTCCAGGGATCATCTAGTCCAAATTCCTACTCAAATTAGATCCAGCTGCAGCAGATTACTTAAGGGTTTGTCCACTGAAGTTCTGAGTATCTCCAAGTATAGACTGCACAGCTTCTCTGAACAGCCTGGTTTAGTGTTTGATGACCCTTGAGTTGAGCCAACAAGTTTCTATGTTCCTATACTTTTCCTTTGCCTCTTATCCTTTCACTGGACATCTCTGAGAAGAGCCTGGTATCATTTTCTCTCCATACTAGGTAAACACTTCCTAATCTGGCCTGGAATGACGTTGACCTTTGCTGCAAGAGAACACTTATGATTCATATTCAGCACCAGGACCTCCAGGTATTTTTCTGCAAAGCTTCTTCCTAACCAGTTCAGCACCAGCCTGGTCTGTTGCATAAGATTACTCCATTCCAGATGCATGTTCTTATTGAACTTCCTGAGATTCCTATCAGCCCATTTTTAATGTTTGCAGTATCTTAGATCTTCTTATATATAAAAACTTTCATTAAATACACGTGACAAGGGCAAGAGGTTTGATGGTGTAAACCTGCAGGATAAGATTTCATGGATGTGTCTTCTAGCCTTAGATCAGGATTTCTCTGCCAACAACAAAAATTCTGCTTCGTGATTAATGAGATTTCAGTGTTTGCTTCTATTCTTATATTGTTCAGATCATAAAGATTTAAAAAATCACTCCAGAGAATACAATGTATTAGGACAAGGGAAACCCAAACTGAAGTCCAATCTTAGAAAGAAAATTTCCTGGAGAATTTATTCTAGTGCTGTTTGTTAAAAAAATGCTGATACATTCCTTTGAGAACTATCATAACTAGTCTTCATCAGATCCAGAGCAATTAGCCAGACTACAATTTTGATTTAATAGGGCAGAAACTATGTTCCTAACAGAAAACCAACAGAAAATGATGAAAAGACCCCCCACAACTCAGCAGCTCAATACCATGCATGTACTAAGCTGTATTCACAACCTTTTAAACTTTTAAAGTAATGCAATGCAGACCATTAGGCTTCTTTTAGTGAAGGACATGTAGCAATTTTTATAACAGAGATGTAATATATAAAACCTATACTGAAAACAAAGACAAGAAAGATTAGATTTTAGAAAACGACTGGAAAAATGTTAAACCAGATCAAAATATACAAGATACAAGAGCATGGAGCCTGAAAGAGAGCATTATGATTTATAAAATCCCACTGGCATGCCTTTACTACATTTAAACACACTGGTAGTTAGTTCACACTAGCAATGGAAAGTAATTAAGACTGAAGTCCAAAAAAGTATATGAAAGTCCTCTATGAGGGAACAGTTCTAACATCTATCTGAAATAATTCAAAGAAGTCTTCTCAGCACCAATGACGAGTGAGGAGGAATGAATGATTCAGTGAACTAATGTAAATCAAAATCGTATAGATGCCTCAGTGTTTTTCAAATGGAAATGAGGCTTTTTATATCAAATTGATTTGGATTCCCGAGGCAAACCGCTTGCCCTGTTTCTCTGAACAGAACTGACTGAAATGTATGAAAAGAAGAGTAACTTTACAACAGGGAAGGAACTCAGAAACTGGCTTTCATACATAGGAAATCAGACTAAAATTCTGATCACTCATATGACACTTTTCCAAATGAGGTGTGAAAGTCAGGTTGAAACACAAATGCAGTTCAGAGGAACTACAAGGAATTCTGTGTTCTTTAAATAAGGCAATAATGAATATCTGATATTTCCAAATAGATAAGCATTCATTTTACACATACAATTTATTTAAGTAGCTAGAAACACTATATAACTCACGAGTCAGTAAGGAAAGAACCATTTATAAACTTATCTCCTTTGGAACTTAGCAAATATATTTTACTATTATTGTCATTTCCTAGAGAAGTATAAATGAACCACTATAATCAACTTAATCCAGACTTCTATCCCATTACTGGATATTTAAGCCAAAGAGATGCTGGAAATTAAAGTTTATTATTTGAATTATGTATCTTTGGAATTTGTGCTATGATTTTATGAGATTTTTCCTAGAGTAGTCCCTTCAATGACTCAGACACACAAAATCTATTCAACTGCTGTAAATTCCATTACAAAGATAGCCGTTCTGTTTAGAATTTGTAAGTATTACAGACAAAAGTAAATCCACTTGGATTAGTAAGATTCAGTTATATGTGAGACTAGAAAAGTTGCTGTAGAAGTCTAACAAATTAATGACTTGGTATATTAAACTCACATACTACTACACCAGGTATATAAAGCTCCTTTCCCCATTAAAAAAGCTGAATATTCTCAAAACATCAGCATTCTGTAATATATTTTACATTCCCACACTGCAAAAGTTCCCTTCCAGCCATCAATGAATTTAAATACTTCTGGTATGACTATTGTTGAGAAAAATAAACTCTTAGAGCATGGAAAAGAATCTTTTTCTCATGTGAACAATATTTTAAAATTTTCTTGGACACTTTCCCAGTTAATCTGAATAGGACTGCTGCTTTCCAGATATTCACATACAATGTAGTTCTTGCTTTTACGCAAGAGAAAATCCTCCTAGACAAAAACTGCTTTTAATTTTTTTAAGGATTTCTATTGTAGTCTTACAAAAAATATTGCACCTTTGCAGGAGTTAAACACTTAAAAATAAACTAAGTGGAAAAAATAAAATTGTATCTCTTCTCTTGACAAGGTCCCATTTTAGATCTAATTCATTTACATGCACACTGAGATGTCCTATTATGCACAGCCCCAGTGAATGCTGCTGGATGCTGGTAACACATTAAGGAGAGAAGGAATATAGCTGACAGAAGCACTTTAGTTTGTGAAGGAGACATGAGGAGACACAGCATCCAGGAAATTAGTTGTTAAGGTTACAACAATTAAATCCCAAATCAAATTCAAAAATGCATCAAAGCAAAACAAGTTCAGTCTCAAGGTTTCATACCAGAGTTTAAGTTTCTATACTCCTAATTAAGGTCCTATTCAGAAAAAAGAAAAAATCACCTAATTAACTTTAAGCACAAACTTCAACCCAACAGAGAATGAGATACAAGCCTATGTTTAAATTAAATATATGTATAAATGTTGCTGAAGTCAGCCTTAAGAGGCTGTTCAAACACTTTAATGAATGACCATGACAGAGCATAAAATAAACACAATTAATACTATTCAGCTGTGTAGAATCTGACAACAGAAATTACATGTGATCATGAACAGTAAGATATTTCAGTTTTCCAAATTTCTCCTGATGCCATGATGATTTTTTGCCTTTTCTTTTAAACCCCTTTTATACCTTTTTACAACTTCTGTATTCCTTAGTGCTTTTGCCTACATTCTCGGACTTGTTTGTCAAGCTAGGAGACTAAACCTTTTAGAGGTTTTGTAGTTAGGGATCAACATGCCCCAGACCCCAAGGTCCTCTCCAGAACACATTTTGTAAACTAAGATAGAACCATCCAGGGGAAGGTTCCTCGGGGAGGGGGGCTCATTCTGGCCTCTCATTGGGGAATTTATGATAGATATGCTACTTAGTAAAACCTATGTTATACCAGATCTTTTGGGGGAGAGGAGTGCGGTGTACTGAGGTGCATTCAACCTGGACATAGTGCACCTAAGGATCCTTAAAATAAATGCCAAAGTAAAATCCCTTTTTCCCTTCTAACCGTGTTTGACTCTTGATTTTAAGACCAGGAAAATGCATCACTCCAACTACCCTTAATTGTCAAGATAAATTTTTTAAGTAAGGTCACATTTCAAGAATTCTAACTTTCATCTACAGATTTGTCTATGTTTTAGAAGAAAGAATAAGGCTAGCAAGATCCCAAGTTACCTGTACACAATAAAGAAATGGCTATAATGCAGTCTGCATGGCTTTTACCTGTTTCTACATCTGTTAAATGCAGTGTGGAATCAAAGCCCCCACTGAGGATCCTTCTTCCACAAGATGACCACCGGGCAGCTCGAACAGCACAGGAGTGACAGGAGTATGTTCTTAAACAGCAGCCTGTATCTACAGCATCCCATACCTTAAAAAGAAGGATAAGAACACCTTTACAAAGAATCACAGTATTTTTTTCAAAAAGCTTTGCATTCTGAAGTTGTATCAGCTAAGCTGTAAAAAACGGTTTGAAATAATTGCATGGTTGATTAGAATTAGAGCATTTTATTAACATGGTACAAATCAGTAATATATTTTTATTACTTTTGCTATTTCTTGAAATGTCTACATTGCTTTCAATTCATATTATACTTTCCCATTCATACTGCTGTCCTACCTTTATGCAGGGATGTATCCAAATACATTTTACCTTTAAATCATTTTTCTTCCAAATTTTTGTCTCTATCATATCTTATTTTCCATCAAGTAAGAAGAATCCTGGCAGATTACAGCTTTCATATCTGCCTATACATAGGCTTTTATCATATTTCTCAGTTTGTAATTTTAAGTAGAATTTTACCTTAACTTCACTGAGGAAGCAGATAAGAATATTATCATGCAGCTACATGGAGATTTTTAAGGAGCCTGAGTATAAGTCCTCTCATTTGTCATTTTCTTCTGGACAGAACTAAGTTGATGCTGAGACTTTCTGAAAATCCTACTAGCTATCCAGTGTTTATTGAAGTATATAACAAGCAGCATTTTCAGAATAGTCCTGCTCATATTTTAAAAGCAATTTTTAAAGAGACAGGCACTTGTTTCCAAGTAATATATTTTAGAAAATACAACTACTTTGAATTTAGTTACCAAGTACAGTTGACAAAAATTAAAAGCATATCCTTTTCATGGTTCTCTTTTTGTCATAGTTTTAAGATAAAATTAGAAGTTTAGCAACAAATGACCCATATAAAGATCCAGTATAATAAGTTCTGTGACAGAAGGCTAAATATCAAAACTATTTAAATATGAATATTCTTCTTCAGTAAAAACTGGATTATTAAATATCCTATGGTTGTACAATATAATACCTATTGAGCTTAGAATGTGAAGAGGGAGAAAAAAGTGAGACTTTGGGTAATGTATTTTTATCTTCAATTATATTTTCTTCTTACGGGACAAAAAGGACTTGCTGACAGTATCACTACATAATGCATACTCAGAAGACAACATTCCATTATAGAAAATTATTTTATCAAAGGATCTTCTATCACGAAGCAGAGTTCTGCAATGCAAAGCAACCAATTATCATTAATTACTTGACTAGCCAGTAAAGACTGAAACCGTGGTGGCCATACCCTTAGTATTCTACCCCATTCACAACTTTAAAAAATCAGGGAAATTTTAATATTAAACAGCTTTTGAAAGTAAGTTTCTCTCTTTTAATGAGTTTTAATGATTGTTTCAAGTTTCATAGTATCAAAAAAGGGTTAATTATGTCTTGGAGGCTTGGCTTTTAACACGCGGAAGCTAATGAATGAATCAAGATGAAAGGAAAAACAGGTGGTACATGCTTCTGATATTTTCTGTCATGTTTTAGAGATTAAGTACAAAAAATCAATTTTCACAAGAAAGGTAAAGTAAAGTAAGTCCAACAGCACTTTGGTTCATGCTTCATTTGAAAAAGCTATATAATTGGAAATAGCACATCCTTAAAGCTGCACATTCCCCTCCATTATGTGAGACAGAACAAGTGATCTACTCTTGTGCATGAGACTACTGACAATACCCAAGGGACAATCTACCAAATAACACATTTCTCTCCACTGTTTTACTTTCCATCAGCTCTTTTTTGCCCAGGTACTGGTGGTGTTGCAATGCTTTCTGGAATTAGAGCCACATGGGCAGGGCAGTTTTGACTGAGGAAATTCACTTAGTTTACTGCCAATTAATGTAAACTTTTAATTACAGAACCAGGTTTTGAGAAAAAAACCCCAAGAGTTAAACAAGCACTTAAGGGAGCACCTTCCTTCCTCAGGCCCCACTTCAGCCCAGTGCTTCTCCCTGCTGCTCCTACCCAGCTTCATCAGTTTTCACCGGGCATTATGGAGAAATGCTCAGCTGAGCAGTGAATCCTCAGCTGTCACAGAATGTGTCTGCCCCAGGTTACAAGCACCATTCTGTGCCCCAGAGTGACAGAGATGTTAACTGTGTTATATGCACAAATGGAGAATCTACTGTATTTCATTACAAGGGAAAAATGCTTCAAATCCTATCAGAGGATCACTGCAAAGCCACCATCATGTCTGCACTTCCTTAGGGAACCTCTTAAGTGCTTCCCCACTCCTGTGCATTTCCACTGTTTAATCATGGTAAGTGAAATATGTGGCTTGTTGGGAGAGTTCCACTGTACTCTGTCCAAAGCTTGAGAGGAATGTCTGCTCAGCAGCTGGTGCTTGCTCCATACAGGCAGCCACCATCACCAAAAAAATCGGCTGCAAAGGGATGAGTCCTCTGCAGTTGAGTTTGCATCTCTCTGCCCAAGACTCAGAAGTCAGATCAGCAGATTCTCCAGGGTAATGGGTGCTTCAGGGTTTTAATTTCAACTGAGAGAGTCAAGTGTGTCAAAAATAACTTGTGTAGAAATAAAGGCCTTTCTAGTCTTTTTTTCTTCACTTTTTCCATATCCTAGAAACTAGGGCCATTATAAACTTGCTGTTTCAAGTGAGTGATGTTGTGGATCATGTCTTCTTTGGCAAAATGAACATGAATTACAGCCTCTTTACCAGAAGAGGATCCCAAAGATATCCTTCTGAGTGGCATCTATACATGAACTCAAAAAAAGGATTTGCATTCAAAACCAGTCCTAAGGCTGAAGATAAAGGCCACCACACCATAATTTAAGAAGTAATCATTGTAAGACTTCTGAAGTAATTTTGTTAATAAATTAAGTGTCTTAGAACTATTTAGAAAATTACACTTTTAATACCAAAAGCTGTTAAACTTTAAACATGCTTGGTAATAAATACCTTTACAATGCACATTTATAGAATAAACTCCCAGATTCACATGGAATAAAGATCATATTTAGTACAGAGTAAATTACTTGGGCTGGAGAAACAGTTCACTAAAAAATACAGAGGCTAAGATATATATAAATCTTCCTTCACAGGCATTGAAACACATGTATCAAGTATTATAAGACTAGACATTATTATGTATCTGCCAAAGGAAGACATAGTTATGTTAAATTATTTTCACCAAGAGATCAGCTGCTTTAAGTGTTGTAGCTTTACTTCAAAACTCAGCTCTCACAGAAATTCAGTATTATTTCTAGATGAAATACTGAATTCTCATTAAACCTGAGGTTGCTCTTTTATCTTGTGATGACCATTGTGATTTTAATTGCTGAGCTAAAAAGTTAAAAGGACACATTTCATCCTGCTACTCTGAAAACACTTCTTACTGCCACACATTAAAGCAGTGTTATACATTACAAACAGTAACCAGTTCACCTGTCCCCATATAAGAATCACAAAACAATGAAATATGCAATTGTTATTAGAAAAATGACACATATTACCATATTACCTCCTCTAAATCTACAATTATTAACTAATAAATTATACAGCATTTGAAAGAAATAAACAGTCAATACTCATTTCTGATATAAAGGTACCATGAAAACTTTAATTTTATTTTTTCCAATTTTATTAAAATTTGCTTTAATTTATCAAACTGGTTCATCTTTTACTACTATTTCTTACTCTTCTGTGCTTCACTATTTATAACACCACATTTCCATTTCTTTTCCATAAATTGTTTTCATTTCATTTCCTCTCCTATTATAGAAAGTATGGTGTTTACATAGTTATCTGTGAGGATTAATATATGGGGCCAAAATGGCAGGTACAAACAGCAAAGTGACAAAATTATACTAGAAATTTCTTTACAAAAGCAATTTTCCTTTTACTTTCTCTGAGGCACATTGTAATTCAATTGCTCTTTCACATTCTCCATAGTATTTGGAAACAAAGGTTTCAGAAGATGTTTGCTTTCCTGTATAGCCTAGAAATGCTATGAAAATACTGTAACATGTATTTTAGGTAACATAACCAGACCTCCTCACCCTTGAGATCAGAAGTTCACAAATCACATAATCAACTACACAACATAAGAGATGAGATTTATTATAGATACATTTCCAAATCCTATTTTCTGACTGAAAGCTTTCAGGAAAACAGCTTTTGAAAATAAAGTAGTTTGGGTTGAAGATAAAAACTCTCTTGGTAAGTCACATCAGAAAGCAGGAGAGGGTAAGACCTTGATACTCAAGTAAATAGCAGTCACAGAATAATGTTCTGGGGTCTGCTGCACTATAAACCAGCTCATAAGGCATAAAAGAAAGGCTTTTACCTTACTGATCAACCAAACTAGGGATTCATTCCTAGACAAAAGGACACAGTAACATAAGCAGAGTAACCAAAGTAATATGAGAACTCATCAAGTACACCAAGACTGATAAATTAGGAATTGAGCAAATCTCTTTCATTGCCATGCTATGATTATCTATGATGCACTTGCCTCCGAGCAATTTAGATTGCAGAAAATCCAGCAGCCTGACTTCTAGAAAGAGAAAGGTGCATCTATTCAAGCAGGCAGTCACTAATTGCACAGTGAACTTGAGAACAATGATTCAATTGTGATAAATTAGAGGTTGGAAGCAAGTGAGGAATTAAGTTGTACGCATTTTGAATTTGCAGGCATAAAGGAACTACAGCAGAGCTAGTCAAGAATACTAAACAAGAAATTAATTTCTGGAGCATGAGTAACAGAATTAAAAACTTTTTAATGGATGGATTTATGTTAATTTCAACATAACATCCATACTAAAAGAACCCTTCCCCCCCTCTATTTAGCCAAGTTGTGCCAAGTTGAGTTACCAGCTTCCTCTGTCAAGGGCTCCTAATGAACCACAGTCAGAAATAATTTTAAACCTTATCAATTAATATAAATACAAGGAAGGCGTTTAGAAACAGCCCTTTTCAAAGATGATGTAGGGTAGTACTGAGTTACAGGAACCATGAAGAAATTACTATGCTTTGACTAGAATAGATTCTGTTCCATTCCACAGCACACTCAGGTTGCTCCACAGACTTCTGAAGCTGAGAAGATATGAGCCTCTCCTTTCTCTTTTTTGGAACAGCACTGCTCCCTGATGTGTCTCGAGACAAAACTGATTTGGTTTTTTACTTTGTTTTTTAACTGCAGAACTGAATTCAGGTCTGAATTATAATATGCCATATCTGCTAACATGCAGAGATTCAAGAGAATGGTACTCCCTGAACCATACTGTTTTTCTGATCTCATCAATATCTAAATACTGTAATTTCTAACAAATACAGTAGAGAAGGAGCCCCACACTATCTACAGAAAACATGTCTTTTCTAGTTTTCGAAGCAGGCTCAGAACTGTACTTTAAAAGGTTCTTTGAAAATCAATGGACAAGAGGTCAGAAATAGTCTCATGGAAAAATTATAAAAAGGTATCTCCTACTGCTACTGCTTCTTCAGATTCCCCAGCTGGATGAGGTGCAGCTTTGGGCAGGATTGCAAGAGCTAAAAGTGCCCCTTGGTTACCTCTAAGTGACAGCAATAAGGATAAGGGGCAACATAAACAGGTACATTCTTTTGTTCATAGAACTGAGACAAGAGAATGCCAGGAAGAGAAGCAATAAATAGCCAAGCATTAGAATTGGTAGGTGTGCCTAAGCCCCTCCAGCCACTACGTGAAAAAAAAATCTGATCTTGAATGCAATATGCATAAATTCCTAAACTACAGGAATATTTAGAATGTTTCATTCTTGTTTCAATTCATGTCTTCTTAAAATTTTGAGCTAAATATTACTGTTGTAGTACAAAGCAAAATTTGTTGAAAGAACTACGAAAGAGATCACTTGAACTCTTTTGTATAAATCCACAGTTAAACCATGTAAAAACTAAATTAAGCTCAAAAAAAACCTGTGAGTTACGGCCTCTTTGTGTATAACCTTCAAGTGTTAATAAACTTATTTTCATACAGTTATGAAGGATGTAAATAGATGTTCAGATTGTTACATGCACTATGAGTGATGACATTTTGGACACCCCAGCTTAATTTTTAAACCAACTGTCCCATAAAGAGTTTTTCTGCAGGATTCTGTATAGCTAGATAAAGCTAACACATTTTCAGATGTGTTGAACACTTGTTTCAGGAATGTTTAAAGTGTTATAGGGAACATATTTTAAATGACATCCCTCTTCCTAATCTAGCCATGGTGTAAGAAGTATATATCAATGCTGTCATTTGAACATTTACAGATTACTAGCTTTTTTCTTGCAGCAGTTATAACTCAAAATGCAATTATCTTACTAATCCAAAAGGAAGAACCAACTTTATTATTGCTTTAATATCTGAATAAGAGTTTGCATTTGGATGGCTTATTAATAGACAACCCTTACTACTGTAGAAACAAGAAGAATGTAAAGTAGAAAAATATAATAAATTCAATTAGCTGAGATAGCCAGCATAAGGTCTAAATTCATTATTTTTCCACCAAAATTGTATTATTAAATTGACTCAAGTGTATTAGTCAAACCAATGAGGTGTAAAATCTTCTCTTTTACAAAAAAAAAAACAAAAAGAAAAAACCAACCAAACAAAACCTCCAGAAACAAAAACAAACAGAAACAAAATCAAACAAAAACCCAAAAACAACCCAGTATATTAGACATAAGATAGTTCTAATTTTGTAGGGGGCTTTATTCAGGAAGAAGAATTTTAAGTTATAATACTTGTGGCATACTAGTTGGCACTACTACTAGAAACTACTCAGTGGTATGAAAACTGATTTGCACACATGTCAAAAAGCTTTAATTCTAGAGAATCCGGCAAAGTTAAAGTACAAGCACTACATGACCTTCATGCCAACCATGCCTATGAAATACATTTCCAGTTATTTGGTGTGTTTTATTTTAATCTTCCCTCCCACAGAAAGTCAGCAGCCCTTTCCCCAAGGAAGGCTTCATAACTGTTGGTTGTGAAGCTTCATTTGGGTGGTTTTCCCATTAATAGGAAAACACAAACCTAATCAAAAGTGCACTTCGAGCTGCCAGCATCCCATAAAATTATTTTAAGAAAACACTAATGGACAAAGATAAAACGTTGACATTTTCAGTTGGCAAAGGGAGGGACAAGACAAATAAAATAGAATTCTGGGAAAAGGAAACAAAAACCCCACACCACTGGGGTAAGAGCTGCCCATCTGATTAAATACAACAAAGAAATATTCTTGGTAAAGCTTTAACAACAAGAGCTACTACACTTCACTTAAATAGACCTAATGATTCCTTACTTCAAAAGTTAACCTGTAACACGGGGAAAATCTAATCAACCAAGGAAAAATGAAGACATAAATAATTTTAAAGTATACAAACTGTCTGGGGTTTTGCCAATATAAATAATTAACGTTGCCTCCACAGGAGCCTTTCAAGTCAAAACTGGCAAAAAGAAATCTTCAGAAAGAAGTAAATTATATTTTAAAAATGGTAACAGTAAGACACCAAACAATACTGTTATAAATATTTCATAGACATTTCTATTAGAGAATTTGTAAATTATATATTCCCATTGTGTCAAAATTGTCCTCAGGACACACTAATCTCATCTGTGAAAACTTTTTTTTTTAACCATTTGATTCAGAAATGGAAAAAGTAAGAAAACATGGACTCTGGTGAATTCCTATTTCTGGGCTGTCATTCATGTCTGGAATTACAGACAGGCAGGTGAGAGGAATAGCTGAGATGAGACCTTATTTCTATTTGGTGGTTTCAATATTCTCTCCCTGTTTTATATACAGATTCTGGACACACAAGTTCAATCCTCCAGCCACAGTTTCACAACCCTCTCAGAGGGAGGCCTGCACATGCAGGTGTTACACAGCACCTACACACAGCTGGTGTCCAGATGAAATGATGCTAAACATTGACAAGTAACACATGCACGGATGCAGTTAACATGAACTAGCAAAATACTAATAACATATTCAAACACTTGATTAAAGTAAATAAGTGCTAGAATATTATATAATTATTCAGAAGCAAGCCCTGCTGCTCTTATAAACTGAAGTTAGAGATTAGAATGAGTTCGTTTATAAAGAATTTTTACCTAAAATTATTATGTCTATGAAAAGAACTGAAATCCTGTTGAAGTATGAACAAGTTCAGGGTGAAATCTTGGCCTGCCACGTTTTTTCATTTACATGAAAACACAGTTAAAAGTTTCAAAGTAACTCAGCAGCAGTTCTTAGTACTTTCATGACATAGCAACTCATTGGAAAATTTTCTTTTTATTAGTGTATTTGTAGCCGAGCCTTGAGCTGAAAATGTGCCAGGTTTATACTGAACTGTTTCTATTCAACACCTTTCTATTCACAAAAATAACAAAGCTGAACAGTTGGTTTCTTTCAGGCTACTTGCACAGAGTAACATAAGAAGTGGATATGTAATAATCTCCTTCATAACTCCAAGCTTCCGAGTCACACATACACATGAAATTCTCCTCTTGGATGGCATATCAATTCCATACACACATTACTGTTATTACACAAGGCAGAAAAACTTTGCAAAAGTCAGTTACTACCACATGATTGCTGAGAAAGATGTGTAAAAGATACATCTAATAAAACAATCAAAATAAATCTAATAGTTCCTTTATTTGGCAGAATGGTAACTTGTAAGGTTTGTTATATTTAATAAATGAAAAAATTAAGGAGACTACTTTAAATGAGAAGATAAAGTAGCATTCTATTTTTTAAGTGTTATAATACTTCAAGGATCAATATCTTGCTTTAATTAATATCTTTGATCACTATTTAAACAAATGGGTTTACAGTTGAGGTGGTCTTTTTAAAGACATGTTTTTAAAATTAAGCTTCAGAGCATGTTTAAATGCTGGAGTACACCCACATTCACTTGAAAATAAAACCATGTTTAAGGGGAGATTTTTCTTTGTTGGTTGGTTTGGTTTTGTTTTGTTTTTAAATATGTTTCATACCACAATCATGGGCTATTTAATTGTTTTGTAGCATTTCCAGTGAACATCTAGTTAAGATATGACACCAAGCTTTGAGTTTTAGGGGTACAAAGTTTACTGCAGTGCAGCATGTCTGGCAGAGAAGTTAGTTTTTCTAAACAGAGATGAGGTTTACAAGTTTCTGATACGCATTTATTTTTAGTATCACAATGTAGTACAAGGCACGTTTGTATTGCAATGCAACAAGAACACATTACAAAGTGACAAAATCAGTTTAAACTAATTAAAGTCAGCAGGAGCTATATATCTTACTTGTTTAATGAACAGTACCAGCAGCACAGGTTCACCCCCACTAAAATAAAAAAATATTGAAACAAGCTCAGTAAGATGATCTTGCCACTAAAAATACTTCCCGGAAAATGGGCAACTGAAGAGAAGTACTAACACAACTCAGAGTTCCTCAGACATCATCTGAATTTCTCTACAGGAATGACTGCCATCCCAGCAGGGGAATGTAAACCAAAAACTGAGGACACATGCTGAAGAACCAAAGAACTATCAAACTTTACAGCTTTATCAACTGTAATCAAGTTGGCAGAGACACAGAGAGGTGTGAAAAAGCAGCCTAGTTTCTGGAAATAAGTATTAGAGCTTTAATTAATATGTCAGTTAGAACCTATAGTATAAAACTGTTCAAAACACAGCCATCATGCAGTTGCTAGCATTTTTTATTAGTTACATTTCTTGACAATATTAAGTTGGAATAAACTGACATGTTTATTTTCATTACTTTTACGTACTTTTTTTCTATATTGCCAAGTGAAATCTTCGCAGTTCTAGCTTCCTTCCTTGAAACCAAAATATCATTAGTAAGAAAATTCTCCAGAAACCATTTTATTTTCCTTTAAAAACTTCAGGGAAATAAATTACACTCTTAGACTTTCAAAACACATTGATTCCTTCTACAAAAGCACAGATTTGTTTGTTAGAATGTTTTATGCCACATGTATCATTTTAAAAGACACTAGAAAATTGCAGACATTGCAGAATAAATTCTTCACTAAATGAGATCAAGATCTCTAAACACACTGATCCTTCTTTTGACTTTTATTCTGGCAGACAGCTAGTTTTCCCAGCTCTCCTTTGTTATTAAAATGGAAAGATTCCGAAGGAACGGAGATGCAACAGAGGTAAGAGCAGCATTTTTTCCCCTTTCCATCATTCTAAGATTTGGAGAAACACTTCACTTTTCATTGATATGAGACCACTCTAAGCAGAACCCTGTTGCCTAAGAGTCCTTTAAATGGACAGCAAGACACTTGTGGGACAGCAGCAGAGCCAGCAGCAAACACCCTTGGACAGAGATATCAGTCCAGCTTCCTCTGTACTGGTACTTCCTTTCACTCCTGGTTTCAGCACAAACTCTGCAGCACCAAGACCTCAAGTGGAGATGGGTGAGTCCATCACATTACACACAACGCTTGCTCATCCCTCTAAAAGGCCTGGAAGGTGTAACCTCTGAAAACTACACTAATCTAGACACATTGCAAACTGCAAAAAGTTGAACGTGTATTAAGATGTAGGACCCATGTTATCATACATTTGGTTTTGGTTACCTATTTTAAAGTCCTGATGAATCAATAATGCAGGGCCGCCCATGACAGCTTGTGGTAGAATTCTACTGAAGCTGCATCACACAATTAGAAACAAGCTGGAGTCATCTTTACCTTCAGAGGAAGAAATATCAGAGCCCCCTCTGGCAGCTATACAACTTTAACATCTTGATTTGTTTCCACAGAAACAGCCTTAACCTGCAGTTCAGAAACAGGTGTGAAGAGATGGCTGCAAGCCCACTGTTTGATGGTGTTCTTGCAGTAAAAGTCTTGAACTAAGAGCAGATATTTTCCTTTCCCAGAGTGGAATACATTTTGATAAATACAAAAAGCAGTTTGATTATTTCAGTGACACTGAGGAGAAGACTAAATTTTAGTTGTGTAGCAGAGATAACTTTGTACTGAGATCAGGTTAGCCAGAACAAGAGAGCACCAAAAAAATACGTAATTTATTTGGATAGGTTTTTTTAATTAAACTGAATATTTTCAAATTGCTTTGAAGAATACACCTAGCCTGAAGGCTGCAGGGATAAGCATTGATTGACCTCTTTTCAAGATTTTTCTGCATAACATGTTATTTAGCAGGATGGATGTACAATATAGGAACTTCCACTTGTTCTAGTTATACTAGAGTCATCCAGACTGAGATTTTTTCCTATTTTTCTTCAGGAAAACATCCTGCTTTATTACAATTGTTTGTACTATTACTGAGCTATTATAATGTTTATGTTTCTCTAAGCACTGGGGAAGGTAATGGGAAAAACATACAAGAAGTTTATGGTCCAAGTGACAAAGGTCTCTCAGTGCAAGGTTTGGTCTCTTGCTTCCACGGAACAAACTGTTCCTTGTGGTGTGAATGTTCTCCCTTCTAACACACACATTGAATTGCTGCATGTGAATGGCAAGTACTGCTTCCTATGTAAATTAAAGAGCCTCCAGACAGCTCCTACCACAAACCTCCCTTAATCCTCACTGACAATTCCTCTTTGGGAGATCTCAGCAAGGTCCAAATCTCTGCCGCAGGAATTCCTGCTCAGGTGGGTCTCCACTGGATGGGTGAAAGGTAGATTTTATCCAGAATGAAGTCTGTGAAAAATACTGTTAAGCCCTGGAAGCTGAGGAGCATCACAGAACGAGTAACATGGAGAGATACAAGTGATTTATAATAGTATGGCTATTTGCATTTCCTGGCCACTCACGAGGAACGTAGGAGGAAGATGCTTCAAACACATCAGGATTTCCTAAAGTTACACGTTTGACTCCCAGGATATTCAGTGCCTCCTATAAGATCTGCTGACTCAAACAAAACAGTTTGCCCCACAGACGAGGACGGCCATCTCGTGTGCAGCAGCACACACGCATTAACCCTCAGCATATTCCTGACTTTTAAACGTAGTAGAAAAAACCCTGCTCTGAAGCAGTTATCTAGAAAAGCTGTAAAACAACTCATCCATTTTAATTTTTTTTTTCAGCTTCCCTCCAAGCACACAGTCCAGCTCAGTTTTCTTCAGTCAGCGCAGCCCTCACTGTAACTCAGCCTTGGCCCTGATGCAGGGCCAGGCAGAGCACAGGGCTCGTGACCGTGTCATGTTTACCGTGACAGACAGCAGCTTCACCTTCCCTTCCAGCTTCCCCACATGTTATGTTAATCATAACAAAAATATTTCACTTCCACATTTATCTCCGGCATGCTGGGGCCATTACACACACTTCTACCCTTTATATCCATGTGTCTATACACTAAAGAAAATAAGTTTGTTTCCCCAAGCAGGTAAGGCCCCCACCAGCATTACTCCAACTGTCTCAGGTACACTGAAACTTGACTAATTCACACTAATTTTAGCACATACAACATTGGCCGTGTCACACTATTTCCTTTTTAAGTACATTCCTTTTTCAAATGAAATGATTACAGCAGCTCCTCTTTGCCAAGCAATTTACACAACACCAACACGCGTCATTAGAATACTCAGATTTTTATTTTTTCTTTTAGGGAACTCAAGTATCTACATATTAACAACTTTACATAAAACAAAACTGATTAGCTTTTGTTATTTGTCTTTTGCAGATCTATGCAAACCACTAGACAAAAAGGGGCCTGGCATTCATGTGACAAATAACAGAAGACTGCAAATATGTTTCATAGTCTTTGTAATATAGCTCAGTTCCTGTAACATCATTCAGATTGCCCTACGGAGCTTCTGTACTTTGTAACATTTAATATCTCTCCTGTGAAATCTTGAAGAACAACCTATTCCATAAGTCAACCCAACAGAAAGTTATTGACAATGATTTCATGAAGAGCTTTGTCCCAAAGGGCATTGGTAGGTAATTTGCAAATCTAATGCACATCTAGTCAGCAGAGGGTTTTCAATGCTCACTTACATTCCCACAATGTAGTACAGTGATACAGCCAACCTGAAGCTGAACAAGAGGTCTTTGATTATGTTTTTCATCAATACAAAGCACAACAGTTTGCATCAAATTTTAAGATTCAAAAAATAACCTTAAAAGAACAACTACTTACTTTTTCTTTTCACATTCTCCACAAGACTTCGGTGAATAGGTTTTTCTTTATTAATAGGTAAAGGGGCTGTTTATTTTAACAGCAAATTCAAAAACATTAAACACAGACAAAATATTCATTTTAAAAATACAGGATTTTTTTTCTTAACGCCAATAAAGCACATAAAAATTTTGTACTTGGTTTACCTAGATGTCATATGCTGAAGAAAAACTACACCAATTTAAGACACAAGAAGCTGTACCTTAAAGAGGGATTATTGCTGTAGTCCAAATGTTTCAAAACTAGTTTCCAGATGTAACTAACTTTTTTTAATTTAAAGTAGGAGTACAGCTCAAATGAGAAGTCCTGCTAGAAAAGTGTGGGTAGAAGCATCTATAAATACTCAGAATTGTACATGTTAAAAAGTACCTACTATGCTCTACAGCAATACTTTAGAAATTAAGTAACAAGCTTGCATAATTGTTGTGGTTTTGTCATATTATGGAGATTGTATCACTAACTTTCATTTTACAGCTGGTATATGAGCATACCTTTGCAGCCCGAAATGAAAATAATAGCTCCTGCTAAAAACCTAGGACCAGTTTAAAAGCTAACTTTCTCCTACTTGGACCTTGACATGAAACTATGAATTAATGACAGAGTTATCAAGGAGCAAGTATGAACATACTGACACCTGCAAACACTGCCTGGCATTTACACAGGACCCAATTAAGTTATTGTTAACTAGAGAAGTAAATGTAATATTTAGATCCTTGTAAAATATGCACCACTGCCCTGTCCCGTTTTGTTCTAAAGCCTGATGGTGTGAACATACTTCATTTAGCAAGCAAAAATGCATAATTGTGGTATTCTATCAGTAGGGGCTGCCTCTGATTGCATTCACATAGTGCAAACCTACTCGACATCACATCACTACCACATCAGTGCCATGGTACCATGAGACATCCCAGTTAAACTCATCCCAGAGAAATATCTGTATCCCAGCAGAGCATCACACCAGCCCCACTCAGCAGCTTCAAGCACCCAAGCCAGCTCGATTGCTCTGGGCAGCACAGCCCTGAAACAGGCACATAAACCCAAAGGTCCACCACAGGTCCCAGAGTGCTCAGCTCCTTGGCACTACTGCAACATAAACATTTAAACAATGCAACCTCAGGTCAGGCGGAACTTGGTTCAGCATTTCTCACTGCAGTGTTACTTCACCACTAGAGGTAACACTATTTCATTGCATTTACTTCACTGCCACTGCAGACTTACAGAATTAAGAATTTCAAAATTAGAAGTTAATAAAAATATTTGGGGTTTGGCTTACTTGAACATTCTAGTAGCATTGTAGGCTACTGCATATTAGCACAAATTTAAGGAGATTAGTGACCAATTTTGATCAAAATTTTCAAGAGTATTTAAATCCTATTTAAGCACATAAATGTGAACGATTTTTAAAATAAACAAGGAATGTCAGCAGCTGCATATCAAGCTTTTTGAAAATCCAGACTCTACACTGAGATACCCAAGTGCAGATTTCTCATCAGTCTTTACATAAAGAGTCCTTCATGTACAATGGCAGGAGAACAAAGTAAGCAAAAAATGTTTTGTTTCAACCCATTTGGCATAGCAGACACACAGGTGAAAGCTTTTTGACATCATTACCAGACCATTCCGTTAGAATGGGTCTATGATACTACCTAAATACTTAAAATAAAAACCTGGTGGTTGTGAAAAGCTTGTTTTCTCCACATCATTCTACAACTGAAAAATTATCACTGGGAAGTTTCCCCAATGACATGCTTACCAATTCCAACACTATTTTCACATAACGTGTTGAAGACCCTTCCACAGTCAGATTCATGTTATTATTTCAGCGTCCTATTACTCATCTTCTCCTCCATCTGTGTTGCCATCACTAAAACACTTTAACTACTTGAAAAAATATTCATCACTCCCCTTGGTTATGCCTTCATGTACCTGCAGTTATCCCCACTCCCACTGCACAAAGCACAGATAATTAGTTTAATTAATCTTCATGACTGTTTCTAAAGTTTAGTAGCTTTTCTTCCTGTTGTCTGAACTAGCCTGTAGTTGATGTCCGAGAAATCAAACATCTGCTTAGCATGTTGTAAGTACTGTCCTGAATTTAAAACTTTAAAGCATTTCATGAACTACATAGAAAAATACTATTCTGAAATGTAAGTTACAGGTTATTACCAGGATTTCAATGGACACCCCATTCACACAGGTGAATGAAATGTGCAGGCAAAGAGAATATGCATTTTGTAAGTAAAAGTAGTTGACAATAGGGGTTTTCTACTAATTTAAGGCTCTTTTTATACCTATTTAAATATATATATTTTTAATACACATATACACATAAGCACATGTTAAGTGCACTGCTGCAAACAAGTTGGAAGAAAGATTCGCTTTTGAAGAAAGATTTATTTTAATGCAAAAACCTTGAAGAGAATCCTTGGATATTTCAGTTAAGTGTCTACCTGAAAGGCAGAGAAGAAAGATGGAAGAGGGAACCTGGAAACTAGAATATAGGGAAGATTTTCTAGGATCTATGAGGGTTTTTTTTGGTTGCAGTTTAAGCTATCTTGGGCTGTGGAATGCTCTCTGCCAAGAAAAAACATCCTTAGAGAGAGAAAAGCATACAGAGTGTATGACTATGACTGAAAAAACCCTTCTGGTATTATCATAAGCCGTATTTCTTTAGCTGAAGATGTCAACACACCTTTGTAACACCTCATGATGGATCTAGCCTGCCAGTCTACTTTGCTACTGCTTCTCTTTTCTTATGGTACCAAGAAAAAAAAATCAACTGCTTGCCTTTTTAAAAAAGAAAAAAAATGTATTATACACACCATGGTTCAGGTGTTAAAAACACTGCCCAGCTGTGGCAGAGCAAATAGAATGAAATAACTGATTCTCCATGCTGCAGTGGTACAGGTAAAGAGTACAGAGGGCCTAAGCAACTGCAACACTTTCAGAATGGTTTAAGTAAAATCTGGATTTTATACTGAGAAACCTTTAGAAGCAAAATACATTTTTCACAGTAGGTAAGAGATTCCAGAAACATAAGTACTACCTTGAGTAATTATTGTTAATTAACTAGCGATGAGGCACTATTTCCAAATGTGACATTTAAAGCACATAATGTGATTGTGAATATTCACAAAGATAATTAAGTTCATCTGCTTCAAGTCCTTGATTTCAGAACATCTGAAAACACCTCTTAAACTATCATTAGACCTGTAATCAAGTATTTTGTTGCACAGGAAAATTGCATACCTTTGCTTACCTGCTAATATTGGGATATGTGTTCAAATGCAAGCATGTGGCTTTTGATAAGAAACTCTCCTTCAGGCAAACACTGAGAAAAAAAACCCCACTAATTCTGATTGTTTTCTCAGAGGGGACCATAAAAAATTAATTCCTCACACCATCAGATGGAAACAAAACCAAAAATTTCTGAGATTCCCTAACTGAACTCAAGATCACAGGACTGACGTGAGGGATACTTGACTGAAAACATTCATCATCAAGCCAAAGGTACCCTCAATGAACATACTCAGGATACTATTCATGTTAGGTTGCATAACTTTCTTCCATCTTGTTTAGAGCTAGGTCCATTTCTCTACAAAAAGAAAAATGCAACCAAATTCAGGGATGAAATAGAATGTATAACACGAAAATGTGAAAATCAGAAAATGCATTGACCTGATTCTGTTGGAAAAAAAGTTTTAACCATTACTGTCTTCAGAGGTGGAAGGAGTCTTTGATCATCAGCAGTGATCTTGGTCTTAATCAAGACCTTCTTGGAGAAATAAACTCTGAAAATAGGAATAAAATGACCCCAAGAACAGGGTGTCAGAAGAGTCATGACTTCGTGCTTTTTCCTTTGTTCTTTTAAGAGTAAAGACAGCTTCTCTCCACTAGAAAAGAGATTAATGAATAATGTGCTCCAAGATGGAGAAGAAACATTTAGACAGCATTCTAAAGCACAAAAGGTTACGTTCACTCTATTGCTCTCCAATTATTTGACATAGAGGATTTTTAATCAGTCAAAATAACAGTGTGAATAATTATGTACTGTAAGAATGTCCTACTGGTCTGTATCTCTCAGCCCAATTTGAACAGCAGTTATATTCTATATCAGAAAATTCTTTCCTGATCAAACTTTTATCAAGGATTACATTTGAAGAGAAAAATGAGGCATAATCTTTCTAAAAAAAGAAAAATGAAATGTTCTTAAGGTGCATAGTGCCAAGAAACTCCTGACCTTGTCTAAAAGCCAGTTCTTGCTGCTGCCTGGCTGCATTAAGTGTAGATTTACCGTTCTGCTTCAAAGCCCATCGCAAGCACTGGCAACGCCGACTGCCAGGAGAACAGAGGGGATGTGACACGCTGTGCCACAGGTCATTAACCCCAGTCAGCACCCAGCTCGTACCCGCAGCCAGCTGGACTTCACTCAGGAGGTTGTCATTGTCCAGGAAAGTGCTGGCCCATTTCTCAGCAGTAAAAGGACAACACCTGACTTCAAACACAGCATACAAAACATACAACCAATTCCACGTTTGGGAAGAACCTCCTCAAGACATCTACAGGTTATCCACCTTCCCCAACATCCATTTTCTTAAGCTATAGATAGACTGAGAAAACAAGAAGAAAAAAAAATGTTCTGCAGTCTCTGGAGATGAACAACAGTGAGAATTAAGACCATGTTGCTGCACTCCTACTAAAGACACGAGTTCAGATAAAAGTGATCATCAACCAAAAATCAATAACATCATAATTGTAGTTCTCTTCCAAGTGCTCAAAGCATGTTTCAGAGAAAATCAACCTACTCATGCTTATCCAAAAGAAGAAATAGAGGAGAAGAGTAAAACTTATTATAGATCTTCCCTTCCCTTTCCTTATTCCATGCAAGAACACCAAAAATACTGCTGAAACACTTTCTTACAGTCATTTAGTAGTCACTTTTGGCAAGTTTCATGAGAAATTATTCTGTCCCATATAAAGTGGTCAGCAAAATAAAATAGGCGTGGGAGGTTACACTGCACTAAATACTACTACACTAACATTACTACCACCAAACATAATAGGTTAGCCCCAAAGCAAGGCAGGTTGACAAACTGGCATTAATTGAAGGCCAACTGCTATGGTGCACCTCTTCAAAGCTACTGGACATTTTAAATCCCCCAGAGCAGTGGCTTACTGCTTTTTATAACAATACAACCAAGGAACAGAAGGAATAAATAAAAAGCAAAACTATGCCATTAGTATTTTCTCCGACTGTATTTGTAAGTATGACAAGATAATGTCTTTAGACATTTCAGAGGAATAAATGTGTATGTTTCTGATGCTCATGACTGAATTTACAGCAAATTCAGAGGACAGAAACATTTGAAAACATATTTTTCAACTGAATTCATCTGCTCTACAGAGCAAGTATGATGGTATTAGACCATATACACCATAACTCAACATGTAGATTATTGTATGCTGTTTTCTCAAGCCATTCTAAAATCCAAATTAAGTATCCTCTGAATTATTGCAGAGATTTGTACTAAAGAAGCCTAGAAATTAACACCCTATATTTTAGGTAGTCCAGAAGAAACATGGGAAATTCTCAGCCAAAATATCAAATGACAGGCTCAAGAACAGTTGAGCAAAGTCAGACCAAACAGCAAGATTCACGCCAATAGAGACTTCATTTGATGTTTTAGTCATCTGTACCAATCAATCGTTTTTAGCTAATTCCCACTATTTACAAGAGAGACAGGCTTACCAAAGGCTGAGTAACATGGCAAGCTGACAAGCGAAGAAAAGAGAGAAAATAGGAGAAAGGAAAGAGAACCACTACTTTTTACTCTGAAGATAGGCAACCTTTACATTATAAGCAATGCTCACAAAAAAAGCAATTTGTAAATAAGTGTATATATCCAGTAAAGGACATTTAAAATCATCAGTTATCGAGGACTCTATCCTTCTCAAGAGCAAAGTGTTTCTGCCATGCCATCAATCATCATCTTTTAACATAGTGAGTTCATTATTGTGCAGAAAGATTCTGAGACAACTACGCCTGAAGCTAATCACAAATTTTCCATAAACCATTGACTCCAAGGAATATGCTCATACAGATCACATTCTCAGCCAGTTAAAAGTTATGAGCGTGACTAGGTTTTTCTGTAGCTACAAAATAGCAATTGTACATTCATGCTGGGCACAGAGTACAAGACAGTAACTTCCCACACAGACCAAAACAAAGTGAAGAACTCCCATCTAGTTTGCAGTTAACCTTTAAGTGTTTTCTGACTAATCATTGTACTATGGCTAACCCTGTGGATGTTCCTCAAATGGCAAGTTCCTGGAAAATGCAGAAGTGTAAAGAAGTTACAATATACTTTTAAATCAGCTAGTGATTCAAGCTATGGTTTGTTCTAGAATATGAAAAATCAGAATTATTTTAGCATAAGACAAAGCTAAGCATAGCAAAGATAATTAAATCCCCACCCCTGCTGTACACTAAATATCCACAAAAGTTTACTTCAGATAAATTAGCTACTTCACACACAGCAGTAGGCATAGTTGGGATGACATGGTTCAAGCAGAGCAGTTTGATGCATATATTCAAGTAATTCAAGAGAAACACACATTCAATGACAGGTAGCTATTAAGAATTACTTTTGAACCACTAAATCTCCTACTGCTGCCCCGATATGGGAGAAGAACATGGCATAAATTTGGCAGCTTCCCATCAACTTCAGAATGCAGTATAGCGTGTGTAGTAGTGTGTTAAGAATAACACATATGTGCTCACAACACCTAACAGCACAAACCCAGCAATGGCTCATAGCAGACAGTACTTGTGCCCAGAAAACACTTCAGCAATCAAGATTGTAGCAGCAGGCAAAGGAGAAAGTATTGCAAATGCACATTGCAAATGTATTGCAACTCTCCAGGAGATAATTAGCTAAATTACTATAGCCATTTATTAAATAATCTGGTTTCCCCTTCATCTCTATGAATCATATTCATTAGCATCCATCACTTCCTCAAGTCACAAACATTTATGCTCTATTAAAAGCGGGGATTCCTCATAAGTGTTAGACACCTCAGTTTCAGACTTACAGCACTTTGGAGGCAAATTGCCTTAAGTATCCTCAATTCCTACAGGTAAGGAAGGACTGGCTACTTTCACAAGCATATCTCACAGACTTTGAACATCCACTATTGGTGTAAGAAGCAGTGCTCTACTCAGAACACAAGTGCAGTCTTAGCAACTGCACTCCCAGCTTCTGAAACACTGTGTGTCTACTTGCTGCTGACCTGTGACTTACTTTTGAAAACAAAATGGAGAAAAACACCATAGACCAACCCCTTTTAGTTGTTTGGATTTTTCCTTAAGCTTCAGTTAAACAACAGCTATCAAAATTCAAACCATATCTGTTTGTACTATACCTCAATACTATCATACTTTTTTAATATAAAACTGCCAATCAGCTAACGCCACTCATGTACTTTACAGCTTTATATTGATATATGTACGTACATAAAATCAGACACCATCAGACACCATCTTCTTTATATAGTCAATAAAACAAAGTACAAACAAAAAGGAGCAATTTACCCTGTCTCATTCTTGTACATTATCCACTGGGAGCACCTGGCACGGCAGGGACAACAGCTATGGACAAGTTCTGGTGACCCAACCATCAGCTGAGTGGTGGCTGTTTGTCAGCACAACAGAGCTGGACACTGCCAACTGTGCACCCACTGACAGCGTATTTGTGCAATGGCAGAGAAAAACACGTCACTACAGCAGGTCTAAAAATAATGGTAGGGAGTTGTACTTAGGGACTAATTTCTATTTGGAAGAAATTATCTAATCCAAATTTACAGGCAAATTCTGTCCATCCCCAATGTTAAGCAAGTGGTTTTCTTATTTTAAGAAATAGTTTTTGCAGTGTTACTGCCCACCCTGATTTGAAGTAATATCTGAGAGGCAGTACACAGTCAGTAATTTAGAACAGCTATCTGAAAATCTGAGTTTTAATGAATCTTGCCTTTATCAGTCTGCCTGGGCTAGTTACATTTTCTTTACAACTTCATTCTTTCAACTAAAAAATAAATAATTTATTATTCCCAAGGCTATTGAGAATGTTAATAACTGGGGGGAAAAAAAACCAAAACAAAACACAAAAACTAAGAGAAAAACCCAACAAATCAAAACAAAATATTAAAGATCCTCTTCTCTGGAAAATATAGATGCAATCCTAAACCCACTGATGTCAGTGACATAACCCAGTATTAAACATGAGAACTAGTTATTTAATTATGGAAATAAACTATTAATTATGTCAAGCAGCTATGTGTTTTGCTGGCAATGAGGACATTTTAACTAGCACCATTTCAGTACCAGCAAGCAGAGTAAGACTGAACTACCTAATTAATTTTAATTTCTTCTGCATTGTTACCATAGTGCAAGCTTTAACATGTTTATATGACTATGTCAGCCCTAACCACCTGCACCCCTAACTCCCATCCGTTCCATAGAAAACCAGCTGTGTCCCTTCCTTAGTAGATAAAAATACAAAACTCCATGCACTGGTCACAATGTTCAGAATGAGAAAAATTCTTTTAAAGAGAAAATTATAATTTGGAAAGAGACAAGGAGACTAGAGAAAAGGACAGCTTCCTAATTCTACCTTCAGGAAGCAAGGTATAACACAGCTGGCACATGCACAGCACACAAGCACATGCAGTATTCACTATCGTACCCAGTATTCTTTATCCATCAATCAACTGAAACATCTGAGAAAGGCAGAAGTTTTTATAACATTTTCAGGTATGCCTCAGAAGAAAAACAGCAGTTTTATTAAAAAGAATATAAAATAAAGCCTCTACAAGCACAGTGAAGGTAAAGATCAACCATAACAGTCTAACCAGCCTATCGGCCAGCACACAGGAGCTGGAAGACTAACCCAACACATTTCCACACCAGCCACAAAATGCTTTTTCTTTGAAGCGAGATGATTACTGCAATGAAACAAGATATGTATGATAAAGGACAGTTCCATAGTAATGAAGCGACTTCTCTGAAGAACAAGGGGCTTTTTAATGTTTCTTTCTCCTATAACTTAAAGAGAATTTATAACTAACAGTTGTCTTTATAGAATTAATATATAGCAAAGGCATCATTAAAGTCCTTTCGACGAGGCTTCATACAAAGATCAAGTGTATAACAATCCTTGGTACATTCACTGGTTCTATGACCTTAAAGATGCAGCTATATGACACATGCTAAAAATAAAATCTGCTTTAAAAAAAGCAAGAAGATGAACATACTGAAAAGAATAGAAACTTCAGGAAAACTCTTTCTAGTCCTGATGCCAGATAAATCCTACACAAGTAATCTCTCTATAGAACCTGAAAAAGTAGAGCAAAATTTCTCAAAAAGTTGTTTCCTTGACAACATTGACAAACCAAAAAGGGTAAGGAATCAAAGTCATAAGATGCCTTGTGGTTTTGCTAGCAGACTTTTTTTTAATATACAGCAGTATGTGAGATGCAGCTATAAAGCCAGATTTCTAGAAAATCTAAGCAAACTTAGATGGGTGTTATTTATATTTTCAAACAGCAAAAATATTCAGAATTTCTTAACTGTTAAAAAAAAAGAGATACTCCCATAATGTATTACAGTCACTTAAGAACTTAAAACTAATCTAGCTCAGTTTTTTCCAAGTAAAAAAGTCTTGACTTTTTCACCAGCAATCTTACTGACACACCCAGAAAGACAATAACACCATCATACATCTCTCCCATCTCAGAGGACATTCTGACATCAGACTGCACAGCAGCTGCCCACACAGATCCTGTGTATAATTGGAGAGCTTAACTTATGGCATTACCAGTTAAGCTTCATTAAAGGCACTGCTCCACTGACATATCTAGCCCTGACTCTTCTCCCTAGTAAGCTGGCTGTGCTGGGAGGGGCACAAGGTTGCTTTATCCTCTGCTACTTCAGAGACAGTAAACAACTGGAAGAGTTCCCAGTAGAAAGGAAGTGCAGAGCTCACCCATTTGGGACAGATGGGCTGCTAAGAAGAAAGTCAGATAAACACTTTAAATTCTTCATACTTCTGCAAGTAATGATGCAAGTAACCAAAACCCTTTTTAGGTAACATGAGAGAACAGAATCCTTTCTTCCACATCACTGTTAAGGATATTTAGAAGTCATTCTCCGCGCTTTTGGATTTCCACAGAAAAAAGGTTTGTGAAATAATACTGTCACAACAACCATGTTATCCTGTGCATCTCACCTGTGACCGCTTTGCTCCTGTTGATCAGTGTCAACCAAATTTCACAGAAGGCCTCAGTATTTTTACCTCAAGGCTTAATCATGATAAGCAGCTGAGTGAAAGACACTGCAGAAGCTCCAGAGAATGAAATTGAAGAGGAGCTGTAGTCAGACTCAAAATACAGACAGGCTTCAGTAACTTCCCTGCTCTTTGAAGAACTTTTATTTTCTAAATTTTTCTTTAAATACTTCCCA